>CP025659.1:5607190-5638361 GCA_003576665.1 Ipomoea trifida | reverse complement strand
TGGGTAATGGGTCTTGGATGGGTATATGTCTTCCACTCGGTGATGGGTATATGTTTTCCACTCGGTGGTGGGTATATGTCTTCCACTCGGTGGTGGGTATATGTCTTCCACTCGGTGGTGGGTATATGTCTTCCACTCGGTGGTGAGTATATGTCTTCCACTCGGTTGTGGGTATATGTCTTCCATTGCCTAGTGAGTATGCGTTTCTTCCACACGGTGATGGAAATACGAGTCTGCCACTGGCGGGTATATGTCTTCCACTCGGTGGTGGATATATGTCTTCCACTCGGTGGTGGATATATGTCTTCCATTGCCTAGTGAGTATGCGTTTCTTCCACACGGTGGTGGGTATACGAGTCTGCCACTGGCTAATGGGTATATGTCTTCCACTCGGTGATGGGTATATGTTTTCCACTCGGTGGTGGGTATATGTCTTCCACTCGGTGGTGGGTATATGTCTTCCACTCGGTGGTGGGTAAATACGAGTCTGCCACTGGCTAGTGGGTATATGTCTTCCATTGCCTAGTGAGTATGGTTTCTTCCACACGGTGGTGGGAATACGAGTCTGCCACTAGCTAATGGGTATACTTTTTTTTTTGTCTTCCATTGCCTAGTGAGTATGCGTTTCTTCCACACGGTGGTGGGAATACGAGTCTGCACTGGCTAATGGGTATACTTTTTTTTTCATTGCCTAGTGAGTATGCGTTTCTTCCACTCGGTGGGGAATACGAGTCTGCCACTGGCTTTTTTTTTTTTTTTTTTTTGTCTTCATTGCCTAGTGAGTATGCGTTTCTTCCACACGGTGGTGGAATACGAGTCTGCCACTGGCTTTTTTTTTTTTCATTGCCTAGTGAGTATGCGTTTCTTCCACACGGTGGTGGGAATACGAGTCTGCCACTGGCTTTTTTTTTTTTTTTTCCTTGCCTAGTGAGTATGCGTTTCTCCACGCGATGGTGGGAATACGAGTCTGCCACTGCCTTTTTTTTTTTTCATTGCCTGTTGCCCTCCGTCGTGGGAACCCAGCTACGCCACCATAGCGTTCGTGACTCCAAGTTTGATTCCATTACGGTAGTTGATTCTAACATTCATAAAAATAATCCAGCAATAGGAGTACACATACGTAATATTCGATTCCAGAAACCAACCAAATCAGCTTATATATAATCAAACAGTACATGTATATATTTGTTGGTTTCAATTGCTTTTATTCCATAGACATATTTATGTGGACAAGCCTTAATTTATATATCGTTCTCTTATAACATATAATACATAATTAATAGTGACAAACCATATACTATAAAAATCGTGTAATAACAAGTTATATATATCTTGAGTGCAAAAATACGTACATAGCAGTAGGTGCATAGCTTGAATATATATATATATATATATATATATATATATATATATATATATATATATATATATATATATATATATACATTACGTATATGAATTTGATCCCAGATGCAATCACCTAGATCCCATGCACAGTAAGTCTATATAGCAATTGATTCCACAAAACATGTAAGTCAAATTTTTATATAGCAATTGATTCCACAAAACATGTAAGTCAGATCAATTCTTTATATATACAAACAGTACGTGCATACATGGATTATATACAGTACGTATGCATCACATGAGAATTTTGATTCCACATATATGTTGATGTCTAATGAGGAAAACAAAATATATATGTAAATATATAAACAGTAGGATTCGCTCCATCATCAACAAATCACAAACACACAATTTAGATTTCATTTATGTCTTGTACATATGAATTCATCACCAACGAAACACAATCATGTGACAAACATGCGATTTTAATTTTATTGATTACAAATCACCAATAAAACGCAAAAACGGATATTATACCGTGATAATAACAAACCCATAATAAAATCTTATAATTAAAAATCCCTAAATATCATCAACCCTAATTTCAGTGATTAATCAATTTAAGACTCCGATATCAAATGTTAATTAAAATGTTTATGCGCTTATAACTTGAATGCAGAAGCACAATTAACAATGAATCACATGTAAATCAACTCAATCAACTAAACAATATTCATGATCATAGATCCTTAATTAAAACAAGAATAAGGATAAAGACTTACTTGGTTCCGCGTAATCTCTAACTTGAATAACCAATAATGCTTCACCTCTCTAATCTGTATGCCTTAATTACCTCCTGATGATATGGGGACCACGTCACTAGGAAGTCGGAACCAGTGCAAGTCCAAATGATTTGAATCGAGGATCGATGGTGAAAGGTAGAGATCACGAGACTATTCGTATCGATCNAATATTCGATTCCAGAAACCAACCAAATCAGCTTATATATAATCAAACAGTACATGTATATATTTGTTGGTTTCAATTGCTTTTTATTCCATAGACATATTTATGTGGACAAGCCTTAATTTATATATCGTTCTCTTATAACATATAATACATAATTAATAGTGACAAACCATATACTATAAAAATCGTGTAATAACAAGTTATATATATCTTGAGTGCAAAAATACGTACATAGCAGTAGGTGCATAGCTTGAATATATATATATATATATATATATATATATATATATATATATATATATATATATATATATATATATATATATATATATATAAAACATTACGTATATGAATTTGATCCCAGATGTCAATCACCTAGATCCCATGCACAGTAAGTCTATATAGCAATTGATTCCACAAAACATGTAAGTCAAATTTTTATATAGCAATTGATTCCACAAAACATGTAAGTCAGATCAATTCTTTATATATACAAACAGTACGTGCATACATGGATTATATACAGTACGTATGCATCACATGAGAATTTTGATTCCACATATATGTTGATGTCTAATGAGGAAAACAAAATATATATGTAAATATATAAACAGTAGGATTCGCTCCATCATCAACAAATCACAAACACACAATTTAGATTTCATTTATGTCTTGTACATATGAATTCATCACCAACGAAACACAATCATGTGACAAACATGCGATTTTAATTTTATTGATTACAAATCACCAATAAAACGCAAAAACGGATATTATACCGTGATAATAACAAACCCATAATAAAATCTTATAATTAAAAATCCCTAAATATCATCAACCCTAATTTCAGTGATTAATCAATTTAAGACTCCGATATCAAATGTTAATTAAAATGTTTATGCGCTTATAACTTGAATGCAGAAGCACAATTAACAATGAATCACATGTAAATCAACTCAATCAACTAAACAATATTCATGATCATAGATCCTTAATTAAAACAAGAATAAGGATAAAGACTTACTTGGTTCCGCGTAATCTCTAACTTGAATAACCAATAATGCTTCACCTCTCTAATCTGTATGCCTTAATTACCTCCTGATGATATGGGGACCACGTCACTAGGAAGTCGGAACCAGTGCAAGTCCAAATGATTTGAATCGAGGATCGATGGTGAAAGGTAGAGATCACGAGACTATTCGTATCGATCCCCACAGACGGCGCCAATGTTGGTTTTATGACTTTTGTGTAGTCAAAGGCAGGCCAACACTACCTGTTAGAATAGCGAGAATATAGGAAATATGTAGGAAAAATATATGGAGAGACTATAGGTATTGTATTGCTCAGGATTGCTTGTCCTTTTCTCCGTGTGTGGAGGGTCTATTTATACATATATTGGGCCAAGAGCCCTACAAGGAATAAGAATCCTGGACCGTCCCATATTGAGAGTCCCTGTTACATTATAACTAATAAGCCCTAATCTTGTTAATATTACAAGTTCTAAGTCTAATCCTTATCGAACTCTTTTGTAGCTTTGTGTTGAGGGTCCTTCTTGGGCTTTCTTGATCCAATTGCTTTCTTGGGCCGGTCCATGTAGTCCAAGCCTAGTGTATTATCCATCAGATGTAATATGTGTATGTTTATTTTCCTTTAATTACCCACCGTAATATGTGTATGTTTAATTTCCTATGTGGTAGGCAAATTTATCATTAATTCCAATAAAAATGAGGTCGTTTTATTATAATTACTATATGGTAATTAATTAATGAGGATATATCATTCTTAATTAATACTATACTAATTTTGACATCTATGTAATCTCAATAATTACGGTAATTAAGGAGTATATATTATTCTTAATAAAATAATATGTAGATATTTAATTTCGTTTATTTATGAACGTAATATGTGTAAGGTTAATTTTCTATAATTATGTATGTAATATGTGTATGTTTAATTTCTTTTAATTATGTACTTAATATGTGTATCATTAATTTTCTTAATTGATTAAGAAAGTTTTTACAAAGGAGAAGAAAAAACGAGAGAGGGAACATAGGGGAGAGAGAGAAGATCGAGTTAGAAACCTGTGTGACAAAAAAAATTGTATTATTGATGGGGGGCGCTCACTAGATCTTCTACAACTGACAGTTCAGGCGGCTATCTCTTGCTCACTGAATCTGCTACAACTGAAAGTTCACGCGGTCTCTTGCGAGTGGGCTGCCAAATCCCAAATCCCAAATCCCAAATCCCCTTTAGGGTTGATTTGATTTACAAAGCAATTGATACTCGTGCGTAACACGTGCTTGTTCCTACCATCATCTTTCCGCTTTTGTTGTTTCTACTTTCTGATCCAATAGTGCTAATGACAAAAACAATTCATTTTCTTTGAGTTCAAACATATCAACAAGATTTTGCCCACTCTCTCCCAACTCCTCGTTGGTCCATGGCCTGTAAATTGTTAGATATATTAAATAATATTTCTAAATATATAATATCTAAATATATATAAATATATATATATTTATACGAGAGAGAGAAAGAGTAATAGAGAGAAGAATGTATTTCAATTGATGAAAAATGAAATGTTAATACATCTATTTATAGTAAGAGAACAAAACAAACAAATGCTAAACTTAAGGATGTAGTTGCTGCTTCATGCAATATGCTCCACGTAATGTTCATGTAGCCACACCTCACCTAGCGCATTTCATTCTCAAACTTTGACTAAATTAATACTTGGTTTAATAATAAAAATATTAATAATAATTATATTATTATAACATTGCCTCCTTTAAACCAAGTTGGATATATTGGTCATCCCAATATCCTTCTTCAATTTGAGAAATGTCTTTGTCTTCAACGGCTTCGTAAAAATATCTGGAACTTGACATTCTCTTGAACAATGCTCAATGTTGATTTGTTTTTCAGCAACTAGCTCTCTGATTTTGTGATACTTGATATCAATGTGTTTGCTGCGACCATGAAAGACAGGATTCTTGGACAACGAAATTGCAGATTTGTTGTCACAGAAATTAGTTGTAGGTGTTTCCTGCTTGTGTTGTAAAAATTCCAAAATTCTTCTCTCCTTTATCATCCAACTTCTTTCTCAACTGATCTGGCACATGTGCATATGCCAAACATCCAAAAACCTTGAGATTTCTGATAGAGGGTTTTCTCCCACTCCAAGCTTCCTCAGGTGTCTTATCACGAACACTTTTAGTAGGACACCTGTTCAACACATAGACAGCACACACAACAGCCTCTGCCCAAAAAGGCTTAGGCAGATTTTTAGATTTCAGCATGCACCTCACCATATCCATGATTGATCTATTCTTCCTCTCAGCCACTCCATTTTGTTGTGGAGTGTATCTAGCTGTCATCTGGTGCTGAATACCCTTCTCCTTCAGAAAATTATCACAAGCAATATATTTTGTACCTCTATCAGTTCTCAAGATTTTGATTTCATAACCACTTTGCTTTTCAACAAAAGTCTTAAATTGCTTGAAAACATCACACGCATCAGACTTTTGCTTTAGAAAATAAACCCATGTTTTCCTACTAAAATCATCAATGAAAGTAACAAAATACTTACAACCTCCATGTGAGGGAACCTCCAATGAACACAGGTCTGAGTGGATAATCTCCAATTGTGTTGTAGCTCTCCTTGACTTGCCCACGAGGAAGGGATCTCTGTGCTTCTTCCCAATCAAACAAATCTCACAAATACGATCGGGGACATTCACAACAGGTAAATCAGAAACAAGCTCCTTTTTCGCTAGATGTATAGTTTAATCCAGAGAAATGGAAATGTCCAAATCGCATATGCCATAACCAATTATCATCACATATTTCAGAATTGAAGCAAGCAAGAAGTGCATGATTGATTTTCAAAGGAAATAGTCGATTTTAGGACATATTTACCTTTGCAATCAAAACTCCCTTAGCATCTACAATGGTACAACACCCCTGAGTAATATTTATCTTATATCCTTTTTCTGACAACTACCCCATACTCAACAAATTTTGGTGTAGTTCAGGAACATAGAACACATCGGATATAAAATTATGAGTACCATCCTTCAACTGAATAGAGATTTTACCTTTTCCCAAAATTGGCACTTTTGACTTGTTGCCAAATACCACTTCAAACCTGACTGATTTATCTAGTTCGGAAAACAATTCTTTCTTCCCACACATATGGTTACTACACCCAGTATCCAAGAACCATATGTTTTTGTCTGCAGAAAAACTATTACTGGCCAAAAATAAGGTTTCAGAACTCTCACCGGACTTTTCAGCAATATTTGCTTGATTTCCACGATTGTCTTCATTGTACCAGCAATCTGCAATCTTTTGCCCATACTTGCCACAATTGTAGCAATGAAATGGAAATTTACCTTGTTTGGTATTTCCTCCACCTCTTCCTTGGTTGGAGTTACCTCGTCCTCCTCCTGTGTTGGAGTTACCACGTCCTCTTCCTCTAGATCCTCCTCTTCCTCTTCCACGACCTCTACCAGATCCTCCACCTCTTTGATTAGGGCCAGTCATATTCAAAGTGACTTGGCTCTTCAAAGTTTCTTCTGCAAGTGGTTCCGATTTTGACTCAATCCTGTCAATATGACTTTCTATCATACCTTTCAGCTCTGCAACTGATAAGAGCTCGGTTTTGTGTGACTCTGTAATTGAAGCCACCACATGGTCATACTTCATCGGCAAAGTTCGAAGAACTTTTTCAACCACTGCACTATCTTCAATCGTATCTCCATATAACCTCATCTTATTTACCTGATCAATAAGACGAGTGAAATATGCATCTACTGTTTCTGTAGAGATCATCTCACATTGATCGTACAACCTTCTCAACGACTGTAACTTCGACTTTTGTGCCCGATCAACTCCTTTGTTTGACACCATTAGGATGTCCCAAGCTTGCTTTGATGTTTGAGCCCCAGCTAATTGGCCAAAAATTGAGTAATCAACGCCTTGGTGAATTTGTCCCAAGGCTAATTGATCTCGCCGTATAGCGGATGCTTCAGCTCCTTCTTGTAGACCGGGATCAATAAAGCTCCAAAGATTTTGGGCTTTCAAATGAGTGGTCATCATAATTTGCCAATAATTGTAATCGAGTTTCCCGTCTAATTTGGGACCCGACCACACAATATTGAAATTTGTGGACATATTTCACTACGGACGATATCTCGGGATTGGAAGGTTGACTGGCTCTGATACCAAATGTTAGATATATTAAATAATATATCTAAATATATAATATCTAAATATATATATATATATATATATATATATATATATATATATTTATACGAGAGAGAGAAAGAGTAATAGAGAGAAGAATGTATTTCAATTGATGAAAAATGAAATGCTAATACATCTATTTATAGTAAGAGAACAAAACAAACAAATGCTAAACTTAAGGATGTAGTTGCTGCTTCATGCAATATGCTCCACGTAATGTTCATGTAGCCACACCTCACCTAGTGAGAGAGAAAGAGTAATAGAGAGAAGAATGTATTTCAATTGATGAAAAATGAAATGTTAATACATCTAGTTATAGTAAGAGAACAAAACAAACAAATGCTAAACTTAAAGGATGTAGTTGCTGCTTCATGCAATATGCTCCACGTAATGTTCATGTAGCCACACCTCACCTAGCGCATTTCATTCTCAAACTTTGACTAAATTAATACTTGGTTTAATAATAACAATATTAATAATAATTATATTATTATAACATAAATGCATTCTTCAAACTTCACCATAAATTCCTCATTCTGCTTCACAACATTTTTCACACTTTTTGAGACCTTTCCAAGACAAAAAAATGGAGGGATGGTGGGAAAATTTCTGAGATAACTGATGTCATAGTTTATTCATGGTCATCAGTGACTATGGCTTTGGGAGCTTCACCACCCATTGCTCTCAGCCATGTCCTCATCACCCAAGAAAGTGTTGCAAAGCTTTCATCAGATAGCAATGCAGTTCCGAATAACACGAACACATAGTGAGGGATTTTATACTTGTTTCTGATACACATACGTAGCGTCAAAGGACACAACATCACTAAAATGTGAATAATCGTGTCTACTTTTGGCATCGACCCATAAAAAGTTTTTCAATCGATGATCTTCACTTACGTCGACAGCATAAAAGAAGTTGGAATTCATACTTTGCATCTGAATGAAGAATTCCAGTAAAATATTTGCCTCCCCTGCATCAAGGGTTGATTTGATTTGCAAAGCGATTGATACTCGTGTGTAACACGTGCTTGTTCCTACCATCATTTTTCCTCTTTTGTTGTCTCTACTAGATTTTCGCTTCTTTTTTTCCAAGGGTTTGATTTTTTACAGATCTCAAATTTCGGGAGAAAAATGGAGAGAATGGGAAGAATGATAGGGAAAGAATTGGGGGAGAGAGAAATTTATTTTCGGGAGAGACGGTTCTCTTAGGAAAATGTGGAAAAGATCTGACTTGGGGGTAAAGAAAAATTTATTTGTCGAAGAGACGATTCTCTTTAGATGATACGGGAAAGGGTTAGGGGAGAGGGAAATTAATTTTTGGAGAGACGATTCTCTTCAGAAAATGGAGGAAATGGTTATGGGAGAGGGAAATTTATTTTCCAGAGAGGCGGTTCTCTTCGAATAATAAATGTCCTAGGTGCATGGCACGTGGGTCAATAGTGTGTTTGCTTGCTTCCACGTGTCAGTTAGGTGAGACAGATATCCCCCACCAATAACATGTATATGATTTCAATAATAAAATTTGATGAAATTATTAACAATTCTAATATTTGAAAGTGAACATTTATTTGAAATTATAAAATTTGTATAATAGCGTTGAAATTGATTATTTAAAAATTATTTTAGAAGAAGTCTTACAAAATTAGAATGAAGAGCATGCCTAATTGATATTATTTTAGGTAATAAAAATATAATATAATCAAATTAAGGAAATCTCTATGTTTAATTATCATAGTAAGATTAAAGTTTTAAATACAAATTGGTAATTTGAACGTAATATAGGTATATTTAATTTTTTTTAATTATGGATGTAATATGTGTATGTTTATTTTCTTTTAATTACCCACCGTAATATGTGTATGTTTAATTTCCTATGTGCTAGGCAAATTTATCATTAATTCCAATAAAAATGAGGCCGTTTTATTATAATTACTATATGGTAATTAATTAGTGAGGATATATCATTCTTAATTAATACTATACTAATTTTGACATCTATGTAATCTCAATAATTACGGTAATTAAGGAGTATATATTATTCTTAATAAAATAATATGTAGATATTTAATTTCGTTTATTTATGAACGTAATATGTGTAAGGTTAATTTTCTTTAATTATGTATGTAATATGTGTATGTTTAATTTCATTTAATTATGTACTTAATATGTGTATCATTAATTTTCTTAATTGATTAACAAAGTTTTTACAAAGGAGAAGAAAAAATGAGAGAAGGAGCATAGGGGAGAGAGAGCAGATTGAGTTAGAAACTTGTGTGACAAAAAAATTGTATTATTGATGGGGGGCGCTCACTGGATCTTCTACAACTGACAGTTCACGCGGCTGTCTCTTGCTCACTGAATCTGCTACAACTGAAAATTCACGCGGCGGTCTCTTGCGAGTGGGCTGCCATTTCCCTCCCAAATCCCAAATCCCCTTTAGGGTTGATTTGATTTACAAAGCAATTGATACTCGTGCGTAACACGTGCTTGTTCCTACCATCATCTTTCCTCTTTTGTTGTTTCTACTTTCTGATCCAACAGTGCAAGACATTCCAATGACAAAAACAATTCATTTTCTTTGAGTTCAAACATATCATCAAGATTTTGCCACCTATCTTCCAACTCCACGTTGATCCATGGCCTGTAAATGCATTCTTTAAACTTCACCATAAATTCCTCCTCATTCTGCTTCACAACATTTTTCACACTTTCTGAGACCTTTCCAAGACAAAAAAAAATGGAGGGATGATGGGAAAATTTATGAGATAACTGATGTCATAACCTATTCATGGTCAGTGACTATGGCTTTGGGAGCTTCACCACCCATTGCTCTCAGCCATGTCCTCATCACCCAAGAAAGTGTTGCAGAGCTTTCATCATATCGCAATGCAGTTCCGAGTAACACGAACTCATAGTGAGGGATTTTATACTTGTTTCTGATATACATATGTAGCGTCAAAGGACACAACATCACTAAAATGTTCATAACCGTGTCTACTTTTGGCATCGACCCATAAAAATTTTTTCAATCGATGATCTTCACTTAGGTCGACAGCATAAGAGAAGTTGGAATTCATACTTTGCATCTGAATGAAGAATTCCAGTAAAATATTTGCCTCCCTGCATCTAGGGTTGATTTGATTTGCAAAGCAATTGATACTCGTGCGTAACACATGCTTGTTCCTACCATAATTTTTCCTCTTTTGTAGTTTCTACTAGATTTTCGCTTATTTTTTTTCCAAGGGTTTGATTTTTTAGAGATCTCAAATTTGGGGAGAAAAATGGAGAAAATGGGAAGAATGATAGGGAAAGAATTGAGGAGAGAGAAATTTAAATACGGATTGGTAATTTGAACGTAATATAGGTATATTTAATTTTCTTTAATTATGGATGTAATATGTTTATGTTTATTTTCTTTTAATTACCCACCGTAATATGTGTATGTTTAATTTCCTATGTCGTAGGCAAATTTATCATTAATTCCAATAAAAATGAGGTCGTTTTATTATAATTACTATATGGTAATTAATTAATGAGGATATATTATTCTTAATTAATACTATACTAATTTTGACATCTATGTAATCTCAATAATTACGGTAATTAAGGAGTATATATTATTCTTAATAAAATAATATGTAGATATTTAATTTCGTTTATTTATGAATGTAATATGTGTAAGGTTAATTTTCTTTAATTATGTATGTAATATGTGTAGGTATAATTTCTTTTAATTATGTACTTAATATGTGTATCATTAATTTTCTTATTTGATTAAGAAAGTTTTTACAAAGGAGAAGAAAAAACTAGAGAAAGATCATAGGGGAGAGAGAAAAGAGTTAGAAACTTGTGTGACAAAAAAAATATTATTATTGATGGGGGGTGCTCACTGGATCTTCTACAACTGACAGTTCATGCGGCTGTCTTGTAACACCCTGACTCGGCTATACCGTACAACCGGAGTAGTTACCGCCACACCTAGGCTAAACCCGATCACATTCAGATAGGATTTATTCTAGATGCACATGCTAAAGATAAGAATGAAGCACTCTATCACATAACCATTAAAATGAAGCTGCATTTTATAGCATTGAGAAGAGTGTAGCTAAACAAGCTACCAAAAACAAAACGAGGGTTAAATAATACAACCCATCAAGAGAGTTTAGTGAGACCCGGCTTGACAACCATTCCAGAGTTAGCACCTCTACAAAAGATACATGTACACAAAACACTAACTGAACCCCCCCACTCTAGACTCTACCTAGTCTAACGAGTGGTACACTGGGCCCGTATAGGTGCCCCAAACCACGTGCCAATCACCCTCAAACCACATAATATGGTCTAGAAACCGACAAGTGCTCATGTACATCATCCACTCGTCATGGTAATCCGGGGGACTCGGATCCCATGGGTACGGGTAATGAACCACGAACTCTAGAGGACTGCTATCAGGAACGATCTCTATGGGGTAGAACCCATAACTGTCCTGAAGGGCATCGAAGGGACACAGAGGCTTGACGGGAGCAGGGGACCACACAGGTACCTCCGGTGAGACTGGAGCAGGAGTGGGGTCTGGAGTACAAGTCAGCGTCGGCGGGTCAGGTGCATAGCCCGGGGTATAGGGATCTCCATCTAATAGGTATTGTGCTTAATCATCGTAATCATATATAGGGAACTCGAACTCAGACGGATCTGAGTCCGGTGTACTACAAGAACCTGTGCTAGATTGCATCTGATAAATGACACAATGAAGTGTAGTTAGCACGACGGCTAAGTAAGGAAATCCATTGTCACTCGAAAGTAAACAAAGGTTTCGAAAACAACAATAATAATCAGAAAAAGAAATGTAAACATTACCCAACGGTCGCAGTCTACCTGCAATCATTCTAACAACAAGCAATACCACATTATATAAGTAACTTCGGCACATAACACAGCCATTAATTCACACGTGAGAAACACAACGCCCACACTACTGTTCGAGACACCCGACAGTTAGTTCTCACAACTCCTCTCAGCGAATAGACTTCGCTCTGCAGTATGAATCAATCATACAAAATCTCACACTTCACTCAGCGAATAGACTTCGCTCTGTAGTATGAATCAATCATACAAAATCTCACACTTCACTCAGCGAATAGACTTCGCTCTGCAGTATGAATCAATCATACAAAATCTCACCATTCACTCAACGAATAGACTTCGCTCTGCAGTATGAATCAATCATACAAAATCTCACCATTCACTCAGCGAATAGACTTCGCTCTGCAGTATAGATTAACCATACAGACCCCTCCCCATTCACTCAGCGAAGAAACTTCGCTCTGCAGTATGGATTAATCATACAGAACCCCTCACCATTCATTATTATCACACGACTCAAAAAGGTCAACTTACTAAAATATATTTCCCAAAAATACAAACTTTGGTTAATGTCATTTCTATTACGGAAATCCAAGTACTGGAGTCACAATAATTTTCAAAACACAATTATTTTCCAAGTTAATAAATATAATGCACAAAAATAATATTTGAGCCTTTAAAAATTCACCCGGATGCCCGTAGGCTTTCGAAATATCGCAACACTCAGGGTTAAAAACATCGGGGAAAATCCTGGTAAAAAACAAGTCGAAAACGAGTCCGCGTCGCGCGGACTCGCGGCAGGCCGCACCAGCGGACGCACGACGGACGCACGTCCGGACCGCGTCCGCTGGTTCGGCGTCGCGCGCCGAAATTGGGCGCCCACAGACGCGCAGCGGACGCGCGCGTCCGTGCAGCGTCCAGCCTCTCGGCCGAGGCGCCGAACGCTGTTCCGAGAAGGGCGCGCAGTGGACGCGCGGTGGACGCGCGTCCACTGTTGCGTCCGTCCGTTTCTTCCCACTTTGGGCCGCAAGATCGGGGTGGTAATGACCCGATCTTCCACCTTTTTCACAAACATAAGCGTATATGGACCTCATACAACATATACATGCATAAAAATAGCTATGAACATGCATAATAAAATTTACCAAAAATCAAAGTAGAGATTTTTGAGCCAACTTTTTGATCTATACACTTAGCACATAAATTTCATATAAAAATTCCTAATCATATGATTTACTAGCATTTGTCTATCTTCAAGTGATTGAGCCAACTTGAGGGATTCCTTACCTCGATGGAAGATTTTAAAATCGAAGAAGTTGCTAGTTCCTTCCCTTGAGTTCAAAGACCCTAAAAATATCACCATAATAACAATATTTTTCATGCACCAAACATTAACACTTAAGTTCTAGAGATGATTTAATCCAACAAAGTCTAAGGTCTTACCTACACTTAGTCTCTTGGGTTGGAAAAATGCTTGGGAGCTCTTTGATCACAATGGAAGACTAAACGAATTTTTCCTTCTTCTTCTACTTGTGTATTTCGAAAATGGGGTGGAGGAATGAGAGAGATGATGATGTGAGTTTATCTTGAGAATTAAGCAACAAGTGCAATTGCACCATACCTCTTATGACATAGCAATTAATGATCCAATCTTAGGCTAGGATTTGGTTGCCACATGTCATAACCCTATGGAGTCTCTAAGAAGATCACAATTTATTTGGCCAGTTTATGGTTAAATCAGATGAAAGCTCGGAGGATTATAACTTAATTCGGGAAAATTCTAACACCAAAATTATCCTAAAAATAATCCCGTCGCAAATCACCAAAATTGGGAATTTTTCGGTATCTCGCGAAATATAGGTACAGGGTTCGTAACAATTTACCCCTTACAGTCTATTTAAAATTTTCTCGAACTAACTAGAAGTTCAGGCTTAATCGTATGATACTTAATAATCCAATTTCTAGGAAAACTCAAACTAAATGTACATCCTTAAAATGTTACGGTTCGTGACCGGTACGTAGTTCGCAGCTTATCGGTAACTAATCTTATACAAAAAATAATTCTTTCGAATACCGAGAAGCCTTCTCTTAAATGTCATAGCTTAGAAAAAATTTATATCTATATTCTCGAACCTTAACTTTGTCGGAAAAACCGAGAGGTTACAGTCTTCCCCCCTTAAAATAGTTTCGTCCTCGAAACTTCTTTTCTGCCATCCCTGGATTCAAAGTTGATTTCTTCTTACTGCTCCCTTCCTAAAACGAATTTCTAGCGTGCCTAATCTAAACACACAATTTAGTCAGGCATATAAAGGTTAGATCGATTCCACTAACCTGAATTAAATATTTCTGGATAACGCCCCATCATATCGCTCTCCAATTCCCATGTAGCTTCATCGGGACTGTGGTTCGACCATTGTACTTTGAGCATTTTGACTGACTTTCTCCTCGTGTCTCGCGTCTTCGAGTCCAAGATTCGAATTGGTCTCTCCTTGTAGGTCAACGAATCGTCCATTTCCAGCTCCTCCGGTTCTAATATATGGGATTCGTCAGGTACATACCGCTTGAGTTGAGAAATATGGAACACGTTATGTACTTTATCAAGCTCAATCGGTAGGGCCAGTCGATAGGCTAGATTTCCGACCCTCTCTAGAATTTCGTAAGGCCCTATATAACGAGGACTTAATTTTCCTTTCCTCCCAAACCTTTTAACTCCTTTAGTAGGTGAAACTTTCAGTAACACCTTCTCTCCAGCCTGATATTCCGTGAGTTGTCGCTTCAAGTCGGCGTACGACTTTTGTCGATCCTGCGCAACTTTCATCCTTCCTTGAATTAATTTGATTGCCTCAATGGTCTCATGGAGATACTGCGGTCCAAGTGTAACGACATCGCTCTTGTCACTCCAGCACAGAGGACTTTGACACTTTCGCCCATACAATGCCTCATAAGGTGCCATTTTAATACTCGCATGGTAGCTGTTGTTATTTGAGAATTCTATTAGATCCAACTGTTCGTCCCATGAACCCTGGAAGTCGAGTACGCAACCCCTGAGCATGTCTTCCAGCGTTTGTATTGTTCGCTCCGTTTGACCATCAGTAGCGGGGTGAAAAGACGTACTCAATTTGAGTTGGGTGCCCATCGCCACCTGCAGTGCTCCCCAAAAACGTGATAGAAACCGTGAGTCTCTATCTGAAACGATATCTCGTGCCACCCCGTGGTGTTTAACCACGTGCCTCACATAGGCTTTTGCCAATTTCTCCATTGACCACGTTTTGTTCATCGGGATGAATCTTGCGGTCTTGGTTAGTCGATCGACAACGACCCAGACTTGATCGTTTCCCGCCTTGGTTCTAGGCAAACCTCCCACAAAATCCATAGAGATTGAGTCCCACTTCCACTGCGGAATCTCTAACGGTTGTAATAATCCCTTGGGTTTACTTCTTTCTGCCTTGACCCTTTGACAGTTCAAACATCTCGCCACAAATTCAGCTACATCGTTTTTCATGCCCGACCACCAAAAGTTTTGTTTCAAGTCCTTATATAATTTATCCCCACCAAGATGAACCGAATAAGGCGTGTAGTGGCCTTCTTTCATTATTTGTTCCATTATCTTCTTACACCCTTTTGGTATTACCCATCTACCTTGAAATCTCACACTCCCATCCGGGTGTAATTCAAATGGTCCATGTTTTCCATCAACCATCTTCTCCTTGATGTTCTCCACCCAATTATCCTCTTCTTGTGCTTGCTTGATTTCCTCAAATAGGGTTGAAGTAGCCGACATGTAATATAATTTCTTCTCTTGCTCCTCTTGATCACTCATTTTCACCTCCAGATTGAGTCCTTGAAACTCCTTACATAGTTGCTCGGGTAATATCCAAAGAGCATGGTTCGTTTTTCGGCTCAAGGCATCAGCCACCTTATTTGTCTTGCCCTCGTGATACTGAATTTCCAAGTCATAGTCTTTGATCAATTTCAACCATCTCCTTTGTCTTAAATTGAGATCTCTCTAAGTGAAGATGTACTTTAAACTTTTGTGATCTGTATAAACTTTGCATGAAATTCCATAGAGATAGTGTCGCCAAATCTTGAGAGCGAATACCACGGCTGCCAGTTCCAAGTCATGCGTCGGGTAGTTAGCTTCGTGAGTTTTCAATTGTCGAGAAGCATATGCTATTACCCTTCCATTTTGCATGAGGACACATCCTAGTCCTTTGTGAGACGCGTCGGTGTACAACTCATAACCTTCTGTTCCGACAGGTAGAGTTAATACCGGAGCGGTGGTCAACCTCTTCTTGAGCTCTTAAAATGCCTGCTCGCATTCTTCACTCCAACTATACTTGGTTGTCTTTTTGAGTAAATTTGTCAGTGGTCTTGCTATCTTTGAGAAGTCTTGAACAAATCTCCGATAGTAACCCGCCAAACCTAAGAAACTGCGGATCTCTGTAATTGACTTGGGCGCCTCCCATTCGATTACCGCTCGTATCTTGGTTGGATCCACCCTTATTCCTTCCTCGGGGATAACATGGCCAAGGAACGCAACTTCTCTTTGTAACATTTTCTATCTTGAATATGGTGCAATTATGGTCTTCAATGGCCATAATGTGGTATCATTTAATCTAAGGTTGTAACGGTTGTTGTTACAACCATTACAAATGCCTATATTGATGGTTCAATAGGCTATATAAGCATATGGTCCCCCACTACTCAGGTTACTACCTTTTACACCATCTATACAAAAGTCCTGAGACCAAGTGGGAGACACTACTATACAGAAACTCTGCAGGAATTCTACCACACAACTACCAGCATCTATAACATATTCACAAGCAACAACTATGGCTGGAGGTTAGTCTTATATTGTTAACGCTTACATTTGGTATTAGAGCCTATTTATCTCTGCCTAGTTGTTTAAAATTGCCTAAGTTTGCAATTTTATTTTCTGCCTAAATATTTGTTCATACTGGTTCATACGTTTTGGACTATTGATATAAATATTTGAGCATATGTATATGTTTATATAATTCCAGTTTACATATTATTTATATATATATGTATGTTTATGTGTATGAACATTTATATATATAAATGTGTTTTTCATAGAATATTTTATACAAATTTCCGCATAAATTTTGTATATCTATTCTGTTTTTGGTATTAAAAAAAAAAAAGGCATATGGAAATTTTTGAGGATTTTTGGCCGGCAACCATTCGGGTCGCTGGCGTTCCTCATTTTCCGGCAACCACAATCGCTGCCATGGGGCGGCGCGGTCGCTGGTGTGCCTCTTTTCCGGCCAAACAGTCTTTTCCGGCCAAACAGTTTGTTTTTCTTCGGCCAAACAAACAAAAAAAAAAAACCTGGACGGTCCGATTAGTTCGCCGGCTTTGGAGTTCTGACTTCATGATGGGATCTCGAAATCGAGACGGCGAACGTCGAATGGCCAGGCTTGTCGGCCTGGGATCGCCGCTGCTACGACCGATGCTATCTCTCTTTGCCTCTTGACCGTGATCTGTTCGGCTGGGATGGTGGCGGAGGGATGGCGGCGGCGGAGCTGGGTCTTGCGTGTGGGTGGCTGGTGGCGGAGCTTCGGCCGGCCGGCTACTCCGGCGCCCACTCCTTCTCTCTTCGACAGCCATGGGTGTCCCTCTCTCTCGGTTTTTCCTCGCGTCGATTAACAGAAGGAGGATTGCTAGGTTTTCCATTTTTTTTTGTTTTGTTAATTGTTCTGTTGGGCCGGGTCCAGTTTGGGCCTGACCCAATATTAAAAAAAAAAACTTTTTGGGCCTGTGTCTATTTATAAATTCTGATTTATTATATTCTAATATACTTGTTTATTTTTTATGGGTCTTCTACTTGTAATGCATATATTATTTTTATTCATATTGCAATTTGTTAAAGTTTTGAAAAATTATATAGTTTAAAGGAATTTTCATTCAAATTGCAAATTGAATTTAAATTTTAATATGTTCATATTTATTGAATTGCTATAATGTTTTGTGCAATTTCTTGAATAATATGATATTTATGTTTTTGTAATATGCGTTTTATGTCCAATTAGCATAATATTTATTTTTAATTATGCAATTTATATTATGCCTTAGAAAAGCATATTTAGGAATTAGTGAAATTCCTTAGTATAGTGGACTTTAGCATATTACATAGTACATATGGTTTAGTACAATTACGGTAGTGCCTGAAGGTTAGTACATTAGGTTCAGAAGTTCACCTATCCTTAAAGTCTTTTGTATACCGTGAACATAAAATTCTGTATAACACCTTCAGAACAATTTTGCTATAATGTGAAATTGCATGACCCGGGGAAAGTTTCTTGGGAAGAAAACTTGAAAATTAGCCAATGTGCTACAAGTTCCCTTGAAATCCTACTCTGTCTAAGGAGTTGGTTTTTAATGGGCCTTAGCTCAACCAACTTTCCTGGGAGTATACTTGGGAATTGCATATCATGTTAATTGCATAATTTGTTTTGCTTTTTCAAAATCTATGCCGATGCGATAGTACAATTTTAGTTTATTAAGGAATAGCCACAGCATCCTTAATTTAATTAATATTGTACATCAAGTTCTTTTGAAATCGGATAAAGTTTAGGCATACATTGTGATTAATCATACTTAATATAATGAAATTTAGCTCACAGGCAATTTTGTTATATTTATATGATTGATCAGGTTAAAATACCAAACTATGACCATAATTTAGCCCACAGGCAATTATGTGTCGGCATATAGTTTTTGGTAGTTTTTTAACGTTGAGAATAGAAATTCAACCTTGTACCCATCTCATTTCTATTCTAATTTTCCAAGGTCCATTATGCATAAATATTTAGCCCACAGGCAATTTTTATGGCATTCGGATCTAGGATATGCATCATTTACATTGGTAATGCGTGCAATTCAGTTCTATCTATGCCTCAAAATTCTAATCGAAACCTTTACCTTTACAGCATCTCAATCCGTTACTCACACAGATTTGAACATCGAAGTTCCAGAACTTAGGGGCGACAACTATAAAATGTGGAAGGAAACTATTCTTCTTAATCTAGGGTGGAAAGACTTGGACTACGCTATTCACAATGAGAAACCGCTTGTCCCCACTAAAGAAAGTACCCAAGATGAGGTATATGAGCGATGGGATAGATCCAATCGGCTCAGCACAATGTATATCAAGGCGAAAATATCCAATGGGATTCGGGGTTCCGTTAGTGAAAAGCATAAAGATGTCCGAGCATTGCTCAAGGCTATTGACGATCAGTTCGTCACTTCAGAAAAGGCTTTGGCAAGCACCCTCATCATGAGATTCTCCTCTCTTCGTCTCACTTCCGTTAAAGGTGTGCGTGAGCACATCATGGAATTGCGTGACATTGTAGCTCAACTTAAGACTCTTGGGGTAGATATGTCGGATGACTTTCTCGTTTATTATGCTTTGTACACCCTACCATCATCATACGGACCTTTTAAAATCTCTTACAACACACATAAGGAAAAATGGTCTATAAATGATTTAATGACCATGTGTGTTCAAGAAGAAGGTAGATTGGTGATGGAAATGGGTGAAAGCGCCATGCTGGCTACGGCACGTGAGAAGTCTAAATCTGGCAAATCTCGAGGTTCCACTTTTAAGGCTAAGGGGAAAGGAAACATTCCACCTAAAGCTGACATAAAGAAAGTGCATAAGTGTTTCTTTTGTAAAAAGAAGGGACACATGAACAAAGATTGCATCAAGTATAAGAAGTGGGTCGAGAAGAAAGGTAATCTATCCTCATTCGTTTGTTATGAATCTAATATGTCTGAAGTTAACGCTAATACTTGGTGGATTGATTCGGGTTCAACAATCCACATTGCAAACTCTTTACAGGGAATGCAAAATCTGAGGAAGCCGGTGGGAAATGAACGGACCATCTTATCAGGAAACAAGATGGGATCACAAGTGGAAGCTATTGGAACATGCAAACTTGTTTTAAGTAGTGGTTTTGTTTTGATTTTGAATAAGACATTTTATGTACCAAATTTCTCCCGAAACTTGGTTTCAGTTTCGAGACTTGTACCAATGGGGTTTTCCTTTAATTTTCAAGACAAGCGTTTTGATATTTTTAATAAATCAACTTGTGTTGGATATGGTACATTGTCTAATGGTCTTTATCATTTACATTTACAAAACAATACCACTTATAGTTCATTGCATGTTCATTCCGGTTCCAAAAGATCAAGTAATAGTGAGAACTCCTCCATGTTATGGCATCGGAGATTAGGTCATATCTCCCTTGAACGTATAAAGAGATTAGTAAATGACGGGGTACTTAGTACTCTTGATTATACTGATTTCGAGACTTGTATAGACTGCATTAAGGGAAAGCAGACTAACAAGTCTAAGAAAGGTGCCAAAAGGAGTTCAAGCATATTAGAAATCATACACACTGACATTTGCTGTCCAGATATGGATATGCCAGGTCAGAAGTATTTCATCACCTTTATTGATGATTACTCGAGATTTACTTATGTGTATTTGATTCATAATAAAAATGAAGCATTGGATGCCTTCAAGTCTTTTAAGGCTGAAGTTGAGAACCAATGTGGGAAACAAATACAGATAGTAAGATCCGACAGAGGTGGTGAATACTATGGTAGGTACACTGAAAGTGGACAAGCACCTGGTCCATTTGCAAAGTTTCTTCAAGAACATGGGATTGTTGCCCAATATACCATGCCTGGTTCTCCGGACCAAAATGGTGTTGCTGAAAGAAGAAACCGAACACTTATTGACATGGTGCGGAGTATGCTTAGCAACTCCAAACTTTCTAAGTTTTTGTGGGCCGACGCGCTTAAGACGGCAACGTATATATTAAACCATGTTCCAACCAAGGCTGTCCCAAAGACACCATTTGAGTTATTTAAAGGTTGGAAACCGAGTTTGCAACATATGCGTGTTTGGGGATGATCGTACAAACTTCTCAACGACTGCAACTTCGACTTTTGTGCCCGATCAACTCCTTTGTTTGACACCATTAGGATGTCCCAAGCTTGCTTTGATGTTTGAGCCCCAGCTAATTGGCCAAAAATTGAGTAATCAACGCCTTGGTGAATTTGTCCCAAGGCTAATTGATCTCGCCGTATAGCGGATGCTTCAGCTCCTTCTTGTAGACCGGGATCAATAAAGCTCTAAAGATTTTGGGCTTTCAAATGACTGGTCATCATAATTTGCCAATAATTGTAATCGAGTTTCCCGTCTAATTGGGGACCCGACCACACAATATTGAAATTTGTGGACATATTTCACTACGGACAATATCTCGGGGTTGGAAGGTTGACTGGCTCTGATACCAAATGTTAGATATATTAAATAATATATCTAAATATATAATATCTAAATATATATAAATATATATATATATATATATTTATACGAGATAGAGAAAGAGTAATAGAGAGAAGAATGTATTTCAATTGATGAAAAATGAAATGCTAATACATCTATTTATAGTAACAGAACAAAACAAACAAATGCTAAACTTAAGGATGTAGTTGCTGCTTCATGCAATATGCTCCACGTAATGTTCATGTAGCCACACCTCACCTAGCGAGAGAGAAAGAGTACTAGAGAGAAGAATGTATTTCAATTGATGAAAAATGAAATGTTAATACATCTATTTATAGAAAGAGAACAAAACAAACAAATGCTAAAATTAAGGATGTAGTTGCTGCTTCAGGCAATATGCTCCACGTAATGTTCATGTAGCCACACCTCACCTAGCGCATTTCATTCTCAAACTTTGACTAAATTAATACTTGGTTTAATAATAACAATATTAATAATAATTAAATTATTATAACATAAATGCATTCTTCAAACTTCACCATAAATTCCTCCTCATTCTGCTTCACAACATTTTCACACTTTTTGAGACCTTTCCAAGAGAAAAAAAAATGGAGGGATGGTGGGAATATTTCTGAGATAACTGATGTCATAGCCTGTTCATGGTCAGTGACTAAGGCTTTGGGAGCTTCACCACCCATTGCTCTCAGCCATGTCCTCATCACCCAAGAAAGTGTTGCAAAGCTTTCATCAGATAGCAATGCAGTTCCGAGTAACACGAACACATAGTGAGGGATTTTATACTCGTTTCTGATATACATACGTAGCGTCAAAGGACACAACATCACTAAAATGTGCATAATCGTGTCTACTTTTGGCATCGACCCATAAAAAGTTTTTCAATCGATGATCTTCACTTACGTCGACAGCATAAAAGAAGTTGGAATTCATACTTTGCATCTGAATGAAGAATTCCAGTAAAATATTTGTCTCCCCTGCATCAAGGGTTGATTTGATTTGCAAATCGATTGATACTCGTGTGTAACACGTGCTTGATCCTACCATCATTTTCCCTCTTTTGTTGTCTCTACTAGATTTTCGCTTCTTTTCTTTCCGAGGGTTTGATTTTTTAGAGATCTCAAATTTGCGGAGAAAAATGGAGAGAATGGGAAGAATGATAGGGAAAGAATTGAGGGAGAGAGAAATTTATTTTCGGGAGAGACGGTTCTCTTATGAAAATGTGGAAAAGATCTGACTTGGGGGTAGAGAAAAATTTATTTGTCAAAGAGACGATTCTCTTTAGATGATGCGGGAAAGGGTTGGGGGAGAGAGAAAATTAATTTTTGGAGAGACAATTCTCTTCAGAAAATGGGGGAAATGGTTGTGGGAGAGGGAATTTATTTTCCAGAGAGGCGGTTCTCTTCGAATAATGAATGTCCTAGGTGCATGGCACGTGGGTCAATAGTGTGTTTGTTTGCTTCCACGTGTCAGTTAGGTGAGACAGATATCCCCCACCAATAACATATATATCATTTCAATAATAAAATTTGATGAAATTATAAACAATTCTAATATTTAAAAGTGAACATTTATTTGAAATTATAAGATTTGTACAATAGCGTTGAAATTGATTATTTAAAAATTATTTTAGAAGAAGTCTTACAAAATTAGAATGAAGAGCATGCCTAATTGGTATTATTTTTAGTAATAAAAATATAATATAATCAAATTAAGGAAATCTCTATGTTTAATTATCATAGTAAGATTAAAGTTTTAAATACAGATTGGTAATTTGAACGTAATATGTGTATATTTAATTTTCTTTAATTATGGATGTAATATGTGTATGTTTATTTTCCTTTAATTACCCACCGTAATATGTGTATGTTTAATTTCTTATGTGGTAGGCAAATTTATCATTAATTCCAATAAAAATGAGGTCGTTTTATTATAATTACTATATGGTAAGTAATTAATGAGGATATATTATTCTTAATTAATACTAAACTAATTTTGACATCTATGTAATCTCAATAATTACGGTAATTAAGGAGTATATATTATTCTTAACAAAATAATATGTAGATATTTAATTTCGTTTATTTATGAACGTAATATGTGTAAGGTTAATTTTCTTTAATTATGTACGTAATATGTGTATGTTTAATTTCTTTTAATTATGTACTTAATATGTGTATCATTAATTTTCTTAATTGATTAAGAATGTTTTTACAAAGGAGAAGAAAAAACTAGAGAAGGAGCATAGAGGAGAGAGAGAATATCGAGTTAGAAACCTGTGTGACAAAAAAAATTGTATTATTGATGGGGGGCGCTCACTGGATCTTCTACAACTGACAGTTAACGCGGCTGTCTCTTGCTCACTGAATCTGCTACAACTTAAAATTCACGCTGCGGTCTCTTGCGAGTGGGCTGCCATTTCCCTCCCAAATCCCAAATCCCCTTTAGGGTTGATTTGATTTACAAAGCAATTGATACTCGTGCGTAACACGTGCTTGTTCCTACCATCATCTTTCCTCTTTTGTTGTTTCTACTTTCTGATCCAAAAGCGCAAGACATTCCAATGACAAAAACAATTCATTTTCTCTGAGTTCAAACATATCAACAAGATTTTGCCCCCTCTCTTCCAACTTCTCGTTGGTCCATGGCCTGTAAATGCATTCTTCAAACTTCACCATAAATTCCTCCTCATTCTGCTTCACAACATTTTTCACACTTTCTGAGACCTTTCCAAGACAAAAAAAATGGAGGGATGATGGGAAAATTTCTGAGAAAACTGATGTCATAGCATGTTCATGGTCAGTGACTATGTCTTTGGGAGCTTCACCACCCATTGCTCTCATCCATGTCCTCATCACCCAAGAAAGTGTTGCAAAGCTTTCATCAGATAGCAATGCAGTTCCGAGTAACACGAACTCATAGTGAGAGATTTTATACTTGTTTCTGATATACATACGTAGCGTCAAAGGACACAACATCACTAAAATGTGCATAATCGTGTCTACTTTTGGCATCGACCCATAAAAAGATTTTCAATCGATGATCTTCACTTACGTCGACAGCATAAAAGAAGTTGGAATTCATACTTTGCATCTGAATGAAGAATTCCAGTAAAATATTTGCCTCCCCTGCATCTAGGGTTGATTTGATTTACAAAGCAATTGATACTCGTGCGTAACACGTGCTTGTTCCTACCATTATCTTTCCTCTTTTGTTGTTTCTACTTTCTGATCCAACAGCGCAAGACATTCCAATGACAAAAACAATTCATTTTCTTTGAGTTCAAACATATCAACAAGATTTTGCCCCCTCTCTTCCAACTCCTCGTCGGTCCATGGCCTGTAAATGCATTCTTCAAACTTCACCACAAATTCCTCCTCATTCTGCTTCACAACTTTTTTCACACTTTTTGAGACCTTTCCAAGCCAAAAAAAAAATGGGGGGGTGATGGGAAAATTTCTGAGATAAGTGATGTCATAGCCTGTCCATGGTCAGTGACTATGGCTTTGGGAGCTTCACCACCCATTGCTCTCAGCCATGTCCTCATCAACCAAGAAAGTGTTGCAGAGCTTTCATCAGATAGCCATGCAGTTCCGAGTAACACGATTCATAGGGAGGGATTTAATACTTGTTTCTGATATACATACGTAGCGTCAAAGGACACAACATCACTAAAATGTGCATAATCGTGTCTACTTTTGGCATCGACCCATAAAAAGATTTTCAATCGATGATCTTCACTTACGTCGACAGCATAAAAGAAGTTGGAATTCATACTTTGCATCTGAATGAAAAATTCCAGTAAAATATTTGCCTCCCCTGCATCTAGGGTTGATTTGATTTACAAAGCAATTGATACTCGTGCGTAACACGTGCTTGTTCCTACCATCATCTTTCCTCTTTTGTTGTTTCTACTTTCTGATCCAACAGCGCAAGACATTCCAATGACAAAAACAATTCATTTTCTTTGAGTTCAAACATATCAACAAGATTTTGCCCCCTCTCTTCCAACTCCTCGTCGGTCCATGGCCTGTAAAAGCATTCTTCAAACTTCACCACAAATTCCTCCTCATTCTGCTTCACAACTTTTTTCACACTTTCTGAGACCTTTCCAAGCCAAAAAAAAAATGGGTGGGTGATGGGAAAATTTCTGAGATAACTGATGTCATAGCCTGTCCATGGTCAGTGACTATGGCTTTGGGAGCTTCACCACCCATTGCTCTCAGCCATGTCCTCATCACCCAAGAAAGTGTTGCAGAGCTTTCATCAAATAGCAATGTAGTTCCGAGTAACACGATTCATAGTGAGGGATTTTATACTTGTTTCTGATATACATACGTAGCGTCAAAGGACACAACATCACTAAAATGTGCATAATCGTGTCTACTTTTGGCATCGACCCATAAAAAGATTTTCAACCGATGATCTTCACTTACGTCGACAGCATAAAAGAAGTTGGAATTCATACTTTGCATCTGAATGAAGAATTCCAGTAAAATATTTGCCTCCCCTGCATCTAGGGTTGATTTGATTTACAAAGCAATTGATACTCGTGCGTAACACGTGCTTGTTCCTACCATCATCTTTCCTCTTTTGTTGTTTCTACTTTCTGATCCAACAGCGCAACACATTCCAATGACAAAAACAATTCATTTTCTTTGAGTTCAAACATATCAACAAGATTTTGCCCACTCTCTTCCAACTCCTCGTCGGTCCATGGCCTGTAAATGCATTCTTCAAACTTCACCATAAATTCCTCCTCATTCTGCTTCACAACATTTTTCACACTTTCTGAGACCTTTCCAAGACAAAAAAAAAATGGAGGGATGATGGGAAAATTTCTGAGATAACTGATATCATAGCATGTTCATGGTTAGTGACTATGGCTTTGGGAGCTTCACCACCCATTGCTCTCAGCCATGTCCTCATCACCCAAGAAAGTGTTGTAGAGCTTTCATCAGATAGCAATGCAGTTCCGAGTAACACGAACTCATAGTGAGGGATTTTATACTTGTTTATGATATACATACGTAGCGTCAAAGGACACAACATCACTAAAATGTGCATAATCGTGTCTACTTTTGGCATCGACCCATAAAAAGATTTTCAATCGATGATCTTCACTTACGTCGATAGCATAAAAGAAGTTGGAATTCATACTTTGCATCTGAATGAAGAATTCTAGTAAAATATTTGCCTCCCCTACATCTAGGGTTGATTTGATTTACAAAGCAATTGATACTCGTGCGTAACACGTGCTTGTTCCTACCATCATATTTCCTCTTTTGTAGTTTCTGCAAGATTTTCGCTTCTTTTTTTTTTCCGAGGGTTTGAATTTTTAGAGATCTCAAATTTGGGGAGAAAAATGGAGAGAATGGGAAGAATGATAGGGAAATGATTGGGGTGAGAGAAATTTATTTTCGGGAGAGACGGTTCTCTTAGGAAAATGTGGAAAAGATCTGACTTGGGGGTAGAGAAAAATTTATTTGTCGAAGAGACGATTCTCTTTAGATGATGCGGGAAAGGGTTGGGGGAGGGGGAAAATTAATATTTGGAGAGACCATTCTCTTCAGAAAATGGTTGTGGGAGAGGGAAATTTATTTTCAAGAGAGGCGGTTCTCTTGGAATAATAAATGTCCTAGGTGCATGGCACGTGGGTCAATAGTGTGTTTGCTTGCTTCCACGTCTCAGTTAGGTGAGACAGATATCCCCCACCAATAACATATATATCATTTCAATAATAAAATTTGATGAAATTATAAACAATTCTAATATATGAAAGTGAACATTTATTTGAAATTATGAGATTTGTATAATAGCGTTGAAATTGATTGTTTAAAAATTATTTTAGAAGAAGTCTTAAAAATTAGAATGAAGAGCATGCCTAGTTGATATTATTTTAAGTAATAAAAATATAATATAATTAAATTAAGGAAATCTCTATGTTTAATTATCATAGTAAGATTATTATCATAGTAAGATTAAAGTTTTAAATACAGATTGGTAATTTGAACGTAATATGTGTATATTTAATTTTCTTTAATTATGGATGTAATATGTGTATGTTTATTTTCCTTTAATTACCCACCGTAATATGTGTATGTTTAATTTCTTATGTGGTAGGCAAATTTATCATTAATTCCAATAAAAATGAGGTCGTTTTATTATAATTACTATATGGTAAGTAATTAATGAGCATATATTATTCTTAATTAATATTAAACTAATTTTGACATCTATGTAATCTCAATAATTACGGTAATTAAGGAGTATATATTATTCTTAACAAAATAATATGTAGATATTTAATTTCGTTTATTTATGAACGTAATATGTGTAAGGTTAATTTTTTTTAATTATGTAT
Organism: Ipomoea trifida; assembly: GCA_003576665.1. NCBI lineage: Eukaryota > Viridiplantae > Streptophyta > Magnoliopsida > Solanales > Convolvulaceae > Ipomoea > Ipomoea trifida. The sequence continues at coordinate 5,610,223 of CP025659.1, read as the reverse complement.
GTAATATGTGTATGTTTAATTTCTTTTAATTATGTACTTAATATGTGTATCATTAATTTTCTTAATTGATTAAGAATTTTTACAAAGGAGAAGAAAAACTAGAGAAGGAGCATAGGGGAGAGAGAGAAAGAGTTAGAAACCTGTGTGACAAAAAAAATTGTATTATTGATGGGGGCGCTCACTGGATCTTCTACAACTGACAGTTCACGGCTGTCTCTTGCTCACTGAATCTGCTACAACTGAAAATTCACGCCGGTCTCTTGCGAGTGGGCTGCCATTTCCTCCAAATCCCAAATCCCAATCCCAAATCCCCTTAGGGTTGATTTGATTTACAAAGCAATTGATACTCGTGCGTAACACGTGCTTGTTCCTACCATCATTTTTCCTCTTTTTTGTTTTTCTACTAGATTTTCGTTTTTTTTTCGGAGGGTTTGATTTTTTAGAGATCTCAAATTTTGGGAGAAAAATGAAGAAAATGGAAGAATGATTGGGAAAGAATTGGGGGAGAGAAAATTTATTTTTGGGGAGAGACGGTTCTCTTAGGAAAATGTGGAAAAGACTTGGGGTAGAGGAAATTTATTTTTCGGAGAGACGATTCTCTTTAGAAGATGCGGGAAAGGGTTGGGGGAGAGGGAAAATTATTTTTTGGAGAGACGATTCTCTTTAGAAAATGGGGAAATGGTTGGGGAGAGGAAATTTATTTTCCAGAAGGGCGTTCTCTTCCAATAATAACTGCCTAGGTGCATGACACGTGCGTCACTAGTGTGTTTGCTTGCTTGCACGTGTCAGGGTGACACAGTTGTCCCCCACCAATAATATATCATTTCAAATATTATCTCTTCCTTAATTAAAATATGTAACGTATCATTTCAATAATAAAATTCATGATGAAATTATAAGATTTGTATATAGTGTTGAAATTGATTATTTAAAAATTATTTTAGAAAAGTCTTAAAAAATTAGAATGAAGAGCATGTCTAATTGATATTATTTTAAGTAATAAAAATATATTATAATCAAATAAGGAAATCTCTATGTTTAATTATCATAGTAATAAGATTAAAGTTTTAAATACAGATTGGTAAATATGAATGTAATATGTGTATATTAATTTTCTTTAATTATGGATGTAATATATATATGATTATTTTCCTTTAATTAACCACCGTAATATGTGTATGTTAATTTCCTATGTGGTAGACAAATTTATCATTAATTCCAATAAAAATGAGGTTGTTTTATTATGATTACATATGTAATTAATTAATGAGGATATATTATTTATTAATTAATATTATACTAATTTTGACGTCTATGTATATGAATAATTATGGTAGTTAAAGAGTATATATTATTCTTAATAAAATAATATGTAAATATTTAATTTCGTTTATTTATGAACGTAATATGTGTAAGATTAATTTTCTTTAATTATGTATGTAATATGTGTATGTTTAATTTCTTTTAATTATGTACTTAATATGTGTATCATTAATTTTCTTAATTGATTAAGAAAGTTTTTACAAAGGAGAAGAAAAAACTAGAGAAGGAGCATAGGGGGAGAGAGAAAGAGTTAGAAACCTGTGACAAAAAAAAATTGTATTATTGTTGGGGCACTCACTAGATCTTCTACAACTGAAAGTTCACGCGGCGGTCTCTTGCTCGATTACTGGATCTGCTACACTGAAAATTCACGCGGCGGTCTCTTGCGAGTGGGTTGCCATTTCCCTCCCAAATCTCAAATCCCTTTAGGGTTGATTTGATTTACAAAGCAATTGATACTCGTGCGTAACACGTGCTTGTTCCTACCATCATTTTTCATCTTTTGTTGTTTCTACTAGATTTTGGCTTCTTTTTTTTTTTTTGGGGGTTTTATTTTTTAGAGATCTCAAAGTAGCAACACAATTCCCATAAGCTTCTTCAAGTGCATGCAAAGCAGATGTATAGGTCTGTTGAGATAATGATCCTTCTTCACTCAATACCATTGGTCTTTGGCATAGATCATTGTATCTTTGGACTCTAGACTTGTTTCACCAAATGCAGCTAGCAGAGGATATCTGTTCTTGGCATCTTTTGTCCATCTTTTCATGACATATTGTTGTGGGATGGTAGAAATGCCACGGAGTTGGAGAACAACCATTATATTGCGTGTCTACAAAGATAACCTTTCAACTCGAACAAATGGCACATACAGGACGTACACGTCTGCCTTCTCTTCATTCAATGTAACCATGAAATCTTGATCCTTTTCACAATCTTGAATTCTGTAACTTATACTGCCCTTCTCATCTTGCTTCTGTGATACACAAATACAAGCAACAACAACCCACAACTTCTATTTGGAATTTCTTAAACACACACCCCTGTCATATGCTTCTCAAAGGGCGACGAGGTCTTCAAAACAGGTTACGTTGTTCGTTCCATGTATTGAAATCTGCCTTGGCTTCCTCTTCATACCTGTCTTATGCACATATTTGTGGAGAATTATGAAGCAGAGAAGCAGACTGTGCAACTCTTTGAGAGATGAGAGAGGAAAGTGAATTGTAAATGGATCTTGTTTCATTAGCTCTGAAATGTTACAAGCTGCATTCCTTTATAGATTGAGGAAGCAAGGGAAAGAAGATACACAAAGGGAAGAAATAATATCCTAACTGATCCTAACTGACTGATCCTAACTGAATCTGTTGAGGGAGTTACAAGGAGAAGACAGCTAGGCTTTTTGTCATGCTGCAGTGTTCTGTGTAGAGCTTGCATGTGTTAACACCCCCCGCAAGCTGGAGCATACAAGCTATGAAGGCCCAGCTTGGAGATTAAATGTGAGAAAGTATTTGGAGCATGAGGCTTTGTAAAAACATCAGCTAGCTGGTTTGTAGTGGTGACATGTAGCAGTTTCAGCACTCTTTTCTGTAGTTTTTCCCTTACTAGGTGACAGTCAATCTCAATATGCTTTGTCCTTTCATGGAAAACCGGGTTCTCAGCAATTGCTATGGCAGATTTGCTATCACAATATAGTGTAGCTGAAGGAACCTCAAC
>CP025659.1:5574938-5592858 GCA_003576665.1 Ipomoea trifida | reverse complement strand
GGTTCTTTGCGTGTTTTCCAGGTATGGAGTAGTACATCGCGAGCGCGCTAGAGCTTTCCTTATGAGGACATTTGCCTTAGTTAGTTCTGATTAGACTTTGTTTGATGGCCTGTGAGCCTTGAGATCTTTTGATACTCTTGTTCTGTACTTTGAGTATTTTCTCTTGGATTTATGGATTATGTTGAGGATTTGTTTTGAGATTTCTATGATATGACAGTTAGTTCGTTTCTTGTTTAGCCTGTGCATCTAGGCTTTGTTAATACCTAGGTGTGGCATGACGCCCTTAAGTTTAAATTGCTTCCGCTATGCTTGGTTTGTTGGTTGAGATTGGCAGCTTTTATGTTGAGTTTTAGCTATCTCAGCCTATGTGAGGTTGGGGTGTCACAAGAACAGTTCCAATGTGGGAGACCTGTGCATGGTGACCATTAGGTAAATCAACATATATTCCCTGCACTTCTTTAGAGGTTTGTAATAAATGTACATTACACACAATGTGGTGTGTAGCACCACTGTCAAGGATCCACACAGATTCAGAAACTGCCAAGATACTGCTAGTTTTAGTGTCATTACCTTCCAGATTGGCATCAGGAATAAAATTTGCTGATATGGCATGAGCTTTAGGAGCCACATCAAGAGGAGTATTACTGGTCCTTTGCTGCTGCATGAACTCTAAGAACTTCTTATAGTCCTCATGGGTAGCAGCAGGATTAATCTCTGAACCATCAGATTCTTGTGGAGAAGATTGAACCTGATTAACTGATCCCATGCCCTTACTTCTTGGCTTCCAACCAGGGGGATACCCATGTTTCTTGTAGCATTTCTCAACAGTATGCCCTGTGTATCCACAATAACTACACACAGGTCTTTGCTTCTGATTAGGATATGACCTCCTATTGTTATTATTATCTGACTTTGAGAAGAAAACACTTGCTCCTGTTAAACTGTCTCCTAAGGTGTTGGTTGTGATAGCAACCTGCCTTTCTTGTTGAGAAACCATAGCAAATGCCTCTCCAACATCAGGGAGAGGCTTCATTAGCATGATCTGATGTTTAGTGTTAACAAAACTTTCATTCAACCCTATTAGGAAAGCTGCTAACATGTCATTCTCTAAGTGTAATCTGACCTTTTCAGATAATTTGTTGCCACATTCACAGATTAAGGGACATTCACAAGCTGGAACATGCCTTAAAACAAGTAATTCATCCCATAGAAGCTTCAAATGAGTGAAGTAATCATTTATGGAGGAATTACCTTGCCTGGTTTGATGAATTTCAGATTGAATTTCGGCAATGCGGAAGACATCCTGTTGGCTGAATCGTTTCTTCAGATCCTTCCAAACACCTTCAGCAGTGTTAATCCACAGAACACCACGCCCAATAGTGGGTGAAACAGCCCTGAGGATCCAAGATAAGACCATTGTGTTACACTGATCCCAGTAAAAGTACTTGGGATCAAGCTCGCTCGGAATTCTCATCTTTCCGTTCACGAGGACTAGCTTGTTCTTCGATTTCAATGTCATTTCCATGGCTCTCGCCCAGGCATGATAGTTTGATCTTCCTTCCAACTGCACAGTCACAAGTTGCAGCGACGGACTCTCATTTGGATGTAGATAAAGGGGATTAGTCCGACCGTTTGGATCGAAGCCTGCCGCGGTTGAAGCAGATGCTGGAATCGGATTCGCATGTGTGGAGCCACCTAGGTTTTCACCTCCTTCAGCTTCAGTACTGGATTAGTTGATACTGAAGGTCGAACCACATTTGCAGCTGGTGCACGCCAAGCCATAGCTTCAAAGCTCTGATACCATGTGGAGAATTATGAAGCAGAGAAGCAGACTGTGCAACTCATTGAGAGATGAGAGAGGAAAGTGAATTGTAAATGGATCTTGTTTCATTAGCTCTGAAATGTTACAAGCTGCATTCCTTTATAGATTGAGGAAGCAAGGGAAAGAAGATACAAAAGGGAAGAAATAATATCCTAACTGACTGATCCTAACTGAATCTGTTGAGGGAGTTACAAGGAGAAGACAACTAGGCTTTTTGTCATGCTGCAGTGTTCTGTGTAGAGCTTGCATGTGTTAACAATATTTGTAGAAGAACGAGTTCACACTTTCTGATCCAACAGCGCTAGACATTCCAATGACAAAAACAATTCCTTTTTCAATCCCCTTTAGGGTTGATTTGATTTACAAAGCAATTGATACTCGTGCTTAACACGTGCTTGTTTCTACTTTCTGATCCAACAGCGTTGGAATTGATTATTTGAAATTATAACATTTGTATAATAGCGTTGAAATTGATTATTTAAAAATTATTTTAGAAGAAGTTTTACAAAATTAGAATGAAGAGCATGCCTAATAATATTTAGAATCATTCGGTTTTACTTTTTTAAGACCCACCCCCGACCCACAACCCACTACCACTTAAAAATATCCGATCCATGCGGGGTGGATTCGGGTGGATATCCGTGGGGCGGATTGAAATTGCCATCCCTAGGTAGAAGTGATTCAACAAGCCTAGTAAGTTTAGTTCTTTTATTATATTAAGAGTAACATAGTTGTAGAATTTTTGGTTGAAGATATACGCTTATTTGAATATTTTTGTGTTCTTATATTTTATTTGAGTGGATGATGATGATGGATGCTAGAAGAGGAAAACCTAGACAATTGATGGATTTAAGAGATTTTGAAGGAATTTGCACTATATATATATATATATATAGAGAGAGAGAGAGAGAGAGTTAGGATCATATGAGATCACTTGGTTAGATAAGATTGTGAGATCAGATCTTGTGCATCCATTTCATAATTTAATGGCCTAGAGTGATTTAAGATGCTATGTTGAAGTGTGTGCGAACGGTAATAAAATGTGTGCGAATGGTGATTAAGTGTGTACGGACGGTGATTAAATGTGTGTAAACAGTGATTAAATGTGTGCGAACGGTGATTGATGCACAAGATTTAATCTCAAAATTTTGTAATGCTCTACATTGATTAAGATTCCAAGTTGAAGTGTGTGTGCGAACGGTGATTAAATGTGTGGGAATGAAGTGTGTGTGTCAATCAATCTAGACCATTAAAAAGTATTACATGGATGTACGAGATGTGATCTCACGATCTTACCTAAGTAAGTGGTCTCACTGGAACCCTACACTATATATGTATATATGTATATATATATATATATATATGTATACATATGTGTATATATATATATATGTATACATATGTATACATATGTATACACATATGTGTATATATATATATACACATATGTGTATATATACATATATACACATATGTAATATATATACATATGTATACATATATACATATATACATATATACATATATATATATATATATATATATATATATATATATATATATATATATTCATATATACATCAAATCATGCAAATGGGGTAAGCAACTAGAAAACAAACCCACTTACTTGATATAAAAAGCTCAATTTTTCAATCAATCTCCAAGGTTACTAGGGCTCTCCTCCTACCATCATCACCATCAACCACACAAAGAAAGAAATCACATAGGTACATAATTTAGCAATCACCCTAACACTATACTACCTGGAAAAAATAAAATAAAATAGTAATACTTACTTGAGAAGATGAGGTTCCAAACTCTTGAATAAAATGATGGGAGATTTTTTTTTTTTTAGGGTAAATCACCTATTTGGTCCCTCAATTATTCGCGAACTGTCAATGTTGTCCCTTAATCCCATAATCATCGATTTGACCCCTGAAATAAAATGTGATGCGTCAACTTAACCCTTCTGACCATATTCCGTCTAATAGCCGGTGAGGAGCTCGATTTAGCAAGGGCAAAGTGGACATTTCACATTAAATTCCAAATCTTGGTATTGGAAATGGGAGCTTCCTGGGATTTTCTGCTAATGTTGTCAAGGGAGAATTGGAAGCAGATCTTTAGAAGGGTTACAAAACACTCAAGGGAGAATTGAAATTTTACCGTTCATCTGTAAATCAAAACACTCAAAAGGAGCTTCCTAGGCTTTGTTGATCTGAAGATGAACAATACATAACAGCCTTGGTAATAGACGAAGAAACCAGATCTTTGATTTGATTTGATTTTGATTTTGAGTGTTTTGTAGTTAGTGAATACATATATACATGGCGAATCCATGGTGGCAGGGCCAGATTTTGGGCTGTGCAAGCAGCCCAACAGCACAGGGCCTCAAATTTTAGAGGGCCCAATATTTAATTTTTACCTATGCTAGCTAGTTAAAAATTTAAAAAAAAAACAATAAGTTTACAATTAATTCTAAAAGACTCCCATGGAAGAATGGTAGAAATACATGTTTATAGGTTTTTATATTTTAGGTCAGGAGTTCGAATCTTGCCATTTGCACATATTTTTCCTTTTTAAAAGGACCCTATTTATTTACAAGAACAGGGCCACCAAAATCTAAAAATCGGCCCTGCATGGTGGACGAGGCAAATAGGGTTGCAGGGGGTGGTTGAGGCTTCGTCTTCAGGCGGCGCGCCGGGGCTGAAGAAGCCAGATCTGGGGATATCCGCCGGCGGCTGGAGGGAGGAGGAAGAGGATAAGGAAGATAGATAGAAGTACCTGCAAGTTTGGGGACAGAACTCCAACAGCCATAGCCATGAGTGGCGAGGTGTTTGATGAACTTCTCATCTTCTTCAGGAGACCAAAGACCTCTCTTCACTTTGTGTTTGCCGCAACAGTGATGGCCCATAATGCTGCTGTATATGTTGTTGAATTATTGTTGTCTCTTTTCTTTTGATTTGATTTGATTAGATTAGATTACTTCCTCACCTTCTCAATCAATCCTTACAGGAACACAGGTCTGATCTGCTGGGTGTGTATATATATATATATATATATATATATATATATATATATATATATATATATATATATATATATATATATATATATATATATATATATATATATATATATATATATATATAATATAATATAATGGTGGGTGGGGTTTGTGTGTGCCCATGCAATTGAGGTGGGGACGCGGCGGCCACGGGGGCTGCCGCCGGGGTCGAATAACAAGCCGAAGCCGCCGATTTTCGTGACGTGGGACAGCCCGAACGCGTTGCGGATGATGAAGAATAAGAAGAAGAGCAATGAAGGTTTTGAGTTCTGCAAGCTGAATCACAACCAAGGCCGGCTATTAGACGGAATACGGCTGAAAGGGTTAAGTTGACGCATCACATTTTATTTCAGGGGTCAAATCGATGATTACAGAATTAAGGGACAACATTGACAATTCGTGAATAATTAAGGGACCAAATAGGTGATTAACCCTTTTTTTTTATGAAGGAACGAATCAAAGAAGAAAAAGATGAAGAAGAAAATTTCGTTCTTTTTATATGAGAATGTCGGCTAGGGAGATTATGAAAAAGGGGAAGACTAAGGCTGCATTTGGTTAGTGGCGGTTTGGAGCAGCGGTTTCGCTCCAAACCGTCAAAGCCAAAACGCCCTTCACACTATATATATAAAAAAAAATTTAAACTAAGGGGGCAGGCTCCAATTAAGGAGCCCGCCTCCTGAAATCAAAATGGGAGCCTTGAGGCTCCTTTTATAGGAGCCTCAAGGCTCCATTCCTCACTTATCCCACCGATGTGGGATAAGTGAGGGTTTAGGGAATTAGGGGAGCCGCTGTGTGCGGCTCCCCTTTTCTTCTTCTTTTTTTTTTTTGTTTTTTTTAAACATTATTATTATTGTTAAATTATTAAATCTCTTTTTCTTTTTATTTTTTTATTTAAAACATTATTATTATTATTAAATTATTAAATATATGTATACCCTTTTGGTCATTTTACATGTTAACCGCTAATCTAAACAGCCAATTTTACCAAACATCTTTTTACAAACCGCTAATGTACTCCGCTGGTCAAACTCGCTAATACAATCCGCTATTTGATAACCGCTAACACAACCCGCTACCGCTAATTGCTAACCGCTAATTGTAACACCCCGAAAATTCCTACTACTCTTTTGAATACTATAAGGGGTTATTTTTCTTATTAAATAATCCTTTAAATAATTACAAGCATTATTATTTTGCTATGGGCTTGAGATTATATACTTATATATATAATTTATTGTTATAAAGGTCCATAGCCCATTACTCCTACTAAAATATATATATGTACATATATTCCATATCAGGTGCATTATCATTGAGCCCACCTTGAATTATATTTCTTAAAGATTATACTATAAGCCCATAATTATAATTTATATTTTACTTATAAACTATGATTAGTCTTGAGTCCTAAGTATATAAGCCCAAGTGTTTAATTGACCCAACATTCTAATTGATCCAATCTTCCTAAGATAGCCTACTCCTAATGTGTTTTAGCCCAACCTAGTTAAGCCCTTCCTAAAATGAGCTAGCCCAAAACCCAAAAAGGAAACTACCCTAAATAGTAATAGTATGATCATGCTCAGCAGCCGAAGACCATATCCTTACTCTCGTATCACCTCCGTCTCGTCTCTCTTAGCAACGACAATAAAGATCGACGGCGATATCGGCAATGGAGGATGCCGGCAGCAGCAGCTCACCTCTACCACCCTTATCTCTTCTTCGACCTTCAAGGCAAGTGGACGGCAGGCGGTTCGCCGGTAACGCTGCGGCGGTGAGAAGCGGCATGGCTGGGAGAGGTTCGTTGGCGGCATGAGAGAAGTCCTTCTATCCCTCCGGCGAGCGAAGCACAACGGCGAGCGTGGGCTGTGGTGGCAACTCGCAACTGCGACGGTCTCCGGCGAAGCTTCCACGGCAGCCATGGTGTCGGCATGGTGCGGCGTTCCAGCGAGCAGCAGACGTAAACCTCCATCTTCCTTCTCCGGCGATCTCCTCTCCTCGCGATGGCGGCAGTAGCGGCGGCTCCCTTCTCCCTCCCGTGCTCGTTGATGCGGTGCGGAGCAACGGGCGGCTTCGGCGGTGAACCTTGTTCCGTCGCAGCGTGGAGGTGGCGTCGTCGTTGCATGAGAAGCAGCGACTGATCCCGGATGGTAATTTCTCCCTTCGGCGCGACGTAGTAACTCAAGGAGCGGAGTGGTGTGGTGCTGTGGCACTCGTATGTTGAGCCCAAGGGCGTGGGTTCGACTCTCGGCTAGGCAGCTTTATTAAGGTAATTCTCCCTTTTAGCTCTTAAGAATAATTAGTTTAGTAATTGGTTATAAGATAAGGCATTGATCTTGTTAATCATTAGGATTATTATTGGATTTTGACTATGTTATCATGGTTTAGTCTTTTAGCTCACTATATGGTCATATCACATTAGTCTTTTAAGCATGGACTATAGGATTTATTATTTTAATGGGCCAACTAGGATTACTAATATTAGTATTGTTATCAATAGTTAGTGACGGTGTTAGGATCATATTAATTCTCCAGGTTCACTATTATGAACCGAGCTTTGAGTTTGACGTTGCTTTGGATTAAAATGCTTTTGGATTAAATACGCTTCAAAGGTAACCACTATGTCCATCAAAATCTATTTTTACACTCTTGCTCTATATGATATTATTTGGTGATTGGAAATCCTGAATATCCTTGGTTATTAGCCTATTATTGATTGTGTTGTGGATTCATGGACTCGTGTCCTAATCCTTTGTCTATTTGATGTATATGATCATTTGTTGGTTTGGATTTCCATGTTATTTGGCCTCTGTCAATGAATATTGGTGTATTGTGATATGATCTTTGTATTCTGGAGTATCTCTTTGTATTCTGAGCTGAGTCTGATCGGTATGTGGGAATTGCTCTTGCGGGGTTCTCTAGCGTGACAATGTAAGCGCTAGGGTTTTCCGTGAGAGTAAGGTGGTAGTGATTGGTGAGCGATCCGTTGTTTGTTTCCTCCTTTGTTCTTGAGTTTATTGGAGTATTCTATTGGTTATGGTATCTTGATTCTGGAGTATTTATTCATACCTCTCAGTTCGTTGTATGAGTCTATTACTTGATTGGTTGAATCCTTGATTATATTATTTGGGAGTTGGTTGGTGTTCATATCTGAGGTGAACACTCTGAGTGATGGTTCTTGGGCTGAGTGAGTATGAGTATGTGGTGATGGATCTTTGAGTATCTCTTGGTGGTTGATGGGTGATTTGGCTGTGCTACTATTGGTTATATTTGGGTTCATTACCCCTGTGATTGGACTCCGGTCCCTGTGATTGGGTTGATTACCCCTGTGATTGGACTCCGGTCCCTGTGATTGGGCTTTCGCCCCTGTGATTGGGTTCATTACCCCTGTGATTGGACTTAGGTCCCTGTGATTGGACTACGGTCCCTGTGATTGGACTTCGGTCACTGTGATTGGGTTTTTACCCCTGCGTACCGGTTTTCCGGATTTGGCTCTTGATTTCTGACTATGAGATTTGGTTTGGTATGATGATTGGTATGTGGTTTGGAGATTGGAGTTGTGGGTCCTTCTTGGATTATGTATTCTTGGGTTCCTTGTGTTATTCGGTTGACATCTTGTTGTTCCATTGAAGTTGATTGGTTCCTTTGGATGGTTGTGTTCAGTTGGTATCATGGTTATGATTCGTTATTGTATTATGCTTTCGTTGTTGGATATTGGCTTTGTTTGACTGAGTCTTGGTTTATGATTCGTTCAGTTTATCCTTGTTGAGTATCCGTTTGAACTATTGAACAGTTTGTTGGTGTTTATATTCTATATGGGTGTGTAAACCTATTTACAAACTTATATGTATATCTATACTTCCTTGCGGGTGTGAATGGTGGTTACTTAGCAGTCTTTTGCTAATGGTTCTTTGTGTGTTTTCCAGGTTTGCCTTAAAGTCTTTGCGTGAGCGCGATAGAGATACACCCGTATGAGGAGGCTTAGATAGTGGTTATGTTTTAGATTTATGCTTTGGCCTGTGAGCCATTTGAGACTTTATATACCCTTGACTAGTACTTTGAATATTGTTGAACATGATTTGAGGATTATCGTTTATACAGTTCAGCTTAGTTGATTCTTATGTTTAGCCTGTGCATCTAGGCTGTGTTATACCTAGATGTGGCATGACGCCCCTTAGGTTCTAGATTCGCTTCCGCTATGTTCTGTTTGGTTGAGTTAAGCAGCTGTTGTGTTGAGATTTTATCTATCTCAGCCTGTGTGAGGTTGGGGGTGTCACACTAATAACCAAACAAGCCCTAAATCAATCTCCTATATGAACAAAGATAAATCAGTAGTCATCCCTAATTTTTCAAATTCTCCAAATCAAGACTTTGTAGCCTCCAATCTACATTATTAGGTATTAAAAATATTGATCTAATATAATCTTATATATAATAATAATAATATATATAATATATATTACACACATATAATATATATATATATATATATATATATATATATATATATATATATATATATATATATATATAGAATATTAATCAAATGTGGCCGTGCTCTTAGGTGTGGCCGTGCGGTCACACACCACTCAATGTTACGAAATACACCACTCAATGTGAAGAAACACACCACAATGAAAATATACAAAAACACCATAAAACACACCACACACCCAAAATAATGCACCATAACTCCCATGTCCCTAATGGTGCATTTGCTAATACTGTGTGGTGTATATTTGCATACCTAGTGGTGTGTTTTTGGGTGATGCGTCCCTAACGATGCATATTTGTGTGGTACATTTTCTAACACTGAGTGGTGTATATCTGTATACATAGTGGTGAGGCCGCACTGTTCACACCTAAGAGCACGGCCACACTTGAACATGACCCATATATATATATATATATATATATATATATATATAAAGATAGATAGATAGATAAGGGATCCTGTGAAATTAGTTCCTTAGGTGAGAAATATGATGAAATATAGACCATTGGATTCAATATTGATGCATGATCTCAACCATTGAATTTAAAATTTACGTGTTAAAGGATTTGTAGTAAGATTAGTGTTTTTGGGCTAATGGTACCTGGCGGCAGTGAACCTTTTTCCCGTGTCTATCCTCTCTTTCAGAGCTTCAGCAAAGTAGAAGACGAGTCTCTGGACAGGATTGCCGGAATGAGAAGCAGTCCACATGCAACGAGAGATGATGTTGGTTGCCTCGTCATATTGCCGGCGACTCACATCATCTGCTGCTGCAAGAAGGAGGTGCACAAGCTACGCAACTTTTTCACTAACCTTTCCCGTTACTTTGTTTTCTCTGTGTCAAGCTCTACCATTAATCACACACAATATAAGAAAATGATAGATTGTATATAAACGAAACAGAGATACAAATATCATTGCATACAAAGTGAAGTAAGAACTTCATGCTTTCGAGGTTCGTCCATGGCGGATTGTGATTTGCGAGGACAGGTGACAGAAAGAGTTATTATTGCGATTACACTTTTGCGTTTCGTCTTTAACAGGCTACTCTCCGGCGAAGAAGACGAAGTGAAGTTGATGAATTCTACGACTGAACAACGTGCACTGTTAGTTGAGAAAATATGCACTACTAGGCACAAATATTTGCACTATACGATTGAAAATTATGCACTGCAAGTATTTATGAAAAAATAGTGTGATTTGTGCATTTTTAGTTGATTAGCCACAAGACTGTGCACTGTTAGGGATAAATTTCTGCTCTGTATAGCATTAAAACATGGATTACAGAGCTTAAACTTAATCTATAAGATGGATAATAGCCTAACTCTATGACTGAATAACTAGCATTGTTAATTAAGAAAATGTGCACTACTAGGCACAAAAAGTTGCACTATATGGTTGAAAATTATGCACCGCAATGTCTATGCAATTCCATTTAGTATAGTCATAAGAATGTGCACTGGTAGGCACAAAAATGTGCTCTGTATGGCAAGAAAATGTGCACTATAAGCATAAAAGTAACCTAAACCTTGCTTAACACCTTCAACTCTAAGGATGAAGTTTGTGAACTGTTAAGTTAGAATAGTTGCACTATTAGGTTTAAATATTTGCACTATATGAGTAAAAATCTTGCACTACAAGTTAAGAATGGACTACATGCACTATTATGTCTAAACTAGTAAGTTACCCGTGCGATGCACGGATTTATTATATTTTTAAATAATAAAATTAAAGATGAAACTATGAACAATTTTAATATTTGGATATCTACATTTATTTGATTATAAAATTAGTGCAAAAGTATATAAAATATAACTCGTTGGTCTGCAATTATCTTGAAAATTTTAATATGAAATACAATTTATGTAATTATATTATTACTAAAATAAATATGGGAAAAGTTGGAAATAATTTAATTGTAATTATTATAAAAATAATAATTTCTGTATACACTAATATGAGGTTTGGATCATTATTTGATTATAATTAGTAATATATGTACAGTAATTTGTCTCATTATTAACTTAATTACCATATTTAAAAACAGCCTATTAAAAGGTGTGAAATAGTGTAATGATATTTTTTGTATAATCTAGATCATTATTTGATTAATTAAAATAAATTCCTTAATACCTTATTTCTTAATATTATTATAGTTCAATCATTTCGAATATTAATATGTCAATTTTTTATTTTGCGGACAGCCTAATAAAAGGTGAGAAATTGACTTAATTAGTAATATATGTATAGTAATTTGTCTAATTACTAACTCAATTACCATATATAAAAACAACCTATTAATTACCATATGAATACTAATAATTGTATAATAATATGAATAATTATTAGCGTAGTTAGAATAATAATTATTAGTATACTAATCTGACCATTATTAGCTTTAATATAATTAATTTCTCAATTAGCAAAATAATAATTTCTTAATTTTACTAAAATTTATTCAACTAATTCTTTAATTTCATAAAATTGTAATAATTGTATAGTATTATGATAATTATTAGCTTAATTTGAATAATAATTGTTAGTGTACAATACTAATATGACCATTATTAGCTTTACTACAATTAATTCATTAATTTTAGCAAAATAATAATTCCTTAATTATACTAAAGTCTATTTAATTAATTACTTAATTTTGAAAAATAAAAATATCTGTATAGAATAATAATTATTAGTGTATTAATATGAAGTCTGGACAATTTTTACAATTAATTTCTTAATTCTTTAATTTTTAAATTATAATAATTATAATTGTAAATAAAGTTAATTAATTCTTTTTATTTTTATAAATTTATTACTTAATTGTATGAATTTTTTAATAAAATTTATTTAAATTTATTTGACAAACATGATTGTTGCAGAAGGAGTCTCTCCGGTACTCACGGTTCATTAAGTCTTTATTTTTAAAGCTTTTTGTGTATGCAAAGTTACATTTTTTATTTTTTACTTCAACATATGACACACTGACACATGATTGTCCCGAATGATAAATAAACTTTCAAAGATTTTAAAAAATAAAAAAGGATTTAGATTTTAAAAGTTAATTCTTCAATAAAACAAATGAATGTGATAAATCTTGAACTCTTAATAACTTGTTAGTTTAGCACAATTATTTAGAGTTTAATACATGGTAAAATCTTAAGTAATATTCAACTTTTCATTTTTGTTTCTAAAGTCAAATTCCTTTTCAATTAAAATATGTAAGTATGTGAGTATGTATCTATATATCGTTATACAATGAGGTAAAAAATAAATAGTAAGTTTCATGAGTTTAGTATATAACTATATATGAGTTTGGATCATTATTTGATAAATTAGTAGTATATGTATAGTAATTTGTCTCATTATTGACTTAATTACCATATATAAAAACAGCCTATTAAAAGGTGTGAAATAGTATAATAATATTTTTTGTATAGTCTGGATTATTATTTGATTAATTAAAATTAATTAATTCTATAATACCTTATTTATTAATATTATTATAGTAAAATCATTTCGAATATTAATATGTCAAATTTTTATTTTACGGACAACCTAATAAAATGTGAGAAAATGACTTAATTAGTAATATATGTATATATATATATATATATATATATATATATATATATATATATATATATATATATATATATAGGGGTGCACTCTCGTGAGAACTCTCGCCCAGGTAGGAAATGAGAACGCTCCACAGTCGTCCACGTGTCCAGATCAACGAATCAGATGCAATTTTAAAAATATGACGCGGTGGCATTTTCGTAAATAACTGGAACTTTGGTGCACCTAGTTTCACTTAAAAGTGCACCTAGTTTCACTTACAAGTGCACCTAGTTTCACTTACAAGTGCAAGTAATTTACCTTATTAATATTCATGCACCTATTTTCGAAATACTTTCACTTACAAATGCAAGTAATTTACCTTGTTAATATTCATGCACCTGGGTGCAACCTAGGTGCACCTAGTTATAACATAGGTGCACCTAGTTATAACATAGGTTGCACCTAGTTATAACATTAGGTGCACTTAGTATTGATGCTCACTGTACAATTCACTTGCACCTGTAATACATTTTACTTGCATCTGCAATACATTTTTCTTGCACTTGTGCAAGTAATTTACTTTGTTAACATTCATGCACCTGGTTGCAACCTATGTGCACCTAGTTATAGCAATAGGTGCACCTAGTTATAACATTAGGTGCACTTAGTATTGATGCTCATTGTATAATTTACTTGCACTTGTAATACATTTTACTTGCACGTGTGCACCTATTTTCACTTGCAGGTGCAAGTAATTTACCTTGTTAACATTTATGCACCTGGGTACACCTATGTGCACCTAGTTATAACATGAAGTGCACCTAGTTATAACGTTAGTTGCAACTACATTCCGGACACGTGGCGCGCTGTGATTCGTTCTCAGTTCTCTCCTGGGCGGCCAGTTCTCACCTGAACGCGATCCTATATATATATATATATATATATATATATATATATATATATATATATATATATATATATATATATATATATATATAGAATATTAATCAAATGTGGCCGTGCTCTTAGGTGTGGCCGTGCGTCACACACCACTCAATGTTACGAAATACACCACTCAATGTTAAGAACACACCACAATGAAAATATACAAAACACCATAAAACACACACACACCCAAAATAATGCATAACCATCTCCATGTCCCTAATGGTGCATTTGCTAATACTGTGTGGTGTATATTTGCATACCTAGTGGTGTGTGTTTTGGGTGATGCGTCCCTAACGATGCATATTTGTGTGGTGCATTTTTCTAACACTGAGTGGTGTATATCTGTATATCATAGTGGTGAGGCCGCACTGTTCACACCTAAGAGCACGGCCACACTTGAACATGACCCTATATATATATATATATATATATATATATATATATATATATAGTCATGTTCAGGTGTGGCCGTGCCTTCCGTGCGGCGTGCGTTCACACCACTCAATGTTACGAAAACACACTCAATGTTAAGAAACACACCACACAAATATGCACTGTGGTGTGTTTCTTAACATTATGGTGTGTTCATTGTGTTTCATTGTGGTATGTTTTTTAATCATTGAGTGGTGTATTTCGTAACATTGAGTGGTGTGTGACCGCACGGCCACACGGGAGAGCATGGCCGCATTTGAACCAAATATAATATATATATGTATATATATATATATATATATATATATATATATATATATATATATAATATATATATATATATAGGTCATGTTCAAGTGTGGCCGTGCTCTTAGGTGTGAACAGTGCGGCCTCACTACTATGTATACAGATATACACCACTCAGTGTTAGAAAATGCACCACACAAATATGCATCGTTAGGGACGCATCACCCAAAAACACACCACTAGGTATGCAAATATACACCACACAGTATTAGCAAATGCACCATTAGGGACATGGGAGTTATGGTGCATTATTTTGGGTGTGTGGTGTGTTTTATGGTGTTTTTGTATATTTTCATTGTGGTGTGTTTTTTAACATTGAGTGGTGTATTTCGTAACATTGAGTGGTGTGTGACCGCACGGCCACACCTAAGAGCACGGCCACATTTGATTAATATTCTATATATATATATATATATATATATATATATATATATATAATTTGTATATCTCACATACTATATAATAGTAATATAGTTATAAAAAATAATATAATAATTAGTATAAGGAGTTGGTAGTCTAAATGAATATAGCTCAAGGTTCAAATGAAATTGAACATAGAAATAGAGTCAAATGAATATGGTGTAGAGATTAGATGAGCATTGAGGAATAATAGGGAATAACTTTGAAAATTCAATAGGTAATATTGGAACTAAAAATCTTAAGTGTCACAATAAAAGAAGGATCTTTGCTTGAAATCTTGAAGATGAAATTAAGGCCAATCTTTGAAGGAGAAATTCAAGGAAATGGCGTGAAGAAGGGTAAGGGAAGAGAGAGAGTGTGTATGATCTCTAGATAAGGTTAAGTCTTGAATATATACCACAATATATATCTACTATACTAATAAGAGCCAAAGAGAGTTAGACCTAAAATGGGTAGAAAAAATGGCGGTCAAATTATTTAATCAAATGGATGGTTCAGATGAATTATTTCATCAAATAGATGGTTAAGATAATTCAGATTAATATTATTAATAGAGATTACCTAATTTAACCTTACTTTTATGATTATCCGTTAAGTTTTCTGTTAAATATTCTCTTCTCGTTAACATTCCATTAACTTTTAACTTACACATTAATTTCTATAAGAAAGGTCTTAGGTTCGAACCTCATCTCAATCAAATTTGACATAATTAAGTTACTCACTCTATTTTACTCTTATTAAATTAAATAAATTAGTAGCTACAACAAAAAATGATACATATGTATTTCTTTAATTTAGAATTATGTGTCTACAATACCTTTATTTGAAAAAATTATTCATTATCAAAAAATTAAATTAAATAAGAGAAATAATTTCATTAGTTATATTGTCTTTATTTTCTCTCATGCAAAGATTCTTTACATTCAAATTTATCAATTGATATTCATTACATTGTCCATTATCTTATTTTTACAATATCTTGTAATTAAATATCAAAGTTATTGTACAAAATAATGTTATATATTTAGTTACCAAGTATTTTATTAATACTATCAAATTTTTTTTAAATAATTTGAAACTAATTATATTAACTACGTTACTTGGGGATTGGTTGATAAAGAGAGTACTCAAATAATAACCCAACAAATTGAAGCGGAATCGCTCTATTTTACTCTTATTGAATTAAATAAATTAGTAGTTATACCAAAAAATGATACACATGTATTTCTTTAATACCATGACAAAAAATAAAAAAAGAATAGTTTGAAACCAATCATATTAACTACTTGGGATTTGTTGACAATGAAAGTACTCAAATAACCCATCCATTACCCAGCAAATTGAAGCGAGAAACTACCTTTTAATATCTTTGGAATACATAATATTTTAAAATTTCAAATTTTTATTAATTTATTTAATCTTTTTTCTTAAACTAGGGATTTCTTTATCCACAATAACTCATTCAACAATAATGGTTGAACCAAATGAACTCCAAGCAGAACACCTAATTGAAAGTCCATAGCTCCTATATCATAATCTGATTGCATGACGTTGTCATCTATACTACCAACAATAGCTGAATTGCAAATAACACACTACCAACAAAAAGGAAGAGAACAAATAGTAATGATGAAGACAATGACAATGTTACTCAGATCAGTCAATATGTCCAAATTGCATATGTCCATGACTAAATATGAAATCTTTCAAATGGATGAATTTGAATCGATATCGGAGTTTAGCGCACAAATAAAAAATCTGGCAAATAGGGAACATAACTTGTGTGGACCATTTGAAGAAGAAAAGTTGATACTAAAAGTCCTAAGGTCATTACCTCCAAATTTCAAAATGCAGGTTGTGGTGATCAAGTAGTAGTAAACAAACCTCATAACACTTAAACTTGACGCACTGATGGGAAACCTGCATACTTTTGAGCTTGAAATGGAAGAGGGAGAAGACAAGCACTAGAAAAAAACCAAAGGAGTTACCTTTGGAGAAACTGCATCAAACCTCAGCTTAGACTCGAAAACCGACGTGAATGAAGTTGTGGCGATGTTGACCAAGAAATTTAGCAGGATATTAAAGAAATAATGAGGAAACGGGAAGTTCAAAGGCAACAACAAAAAAGGAGAGCGCACTGGCAACACAACAAAACCAAAAGAAGTGATTCAAGACTTCAAGCTCAAGGGGGTACTATGCACTAGGCCTAAAGATATATGCAGGCTAAGTGTGCAAACAATCGAGGAAGGAAGCCATTCACTCTCACGTGGAGTGATGATAAGGAATCTAAAGGAGGTGAGTCTGACCCACAAACAAACAACTTTTTAGCTTTCTTTGAAAACATATGTCATCCAAATGACAAGGAAGAGATAGCATTCATCAAAAAGTTCTTTCTCTCAACGTAGCGAGAGATGGAATTACTTCAAAGTAAAAAACCATGTCTTGAAGACTATACGTTAGATGATGAGCTCCCCTTTGATGGTAAAGAAAAAGAGTTTGCATAAATGTATGCTTGCATATGTCACAATTGTAACACTCCAAATTTCAATTCCCAGGCTTACTAAAAATAGACTTAATATATTTAGGATATTTAGAATTCCATTCATTTCACTTCAAACAAAAACCCATAATAACAGTTCAAGGGTGTTACCGCCACACCTAACCCTACATGGTTAGATGGAAGGCTTAAACCAAACAAAGCCAATATAAATCCATAGTTCATAAGTGTTTCCAAAGGTAAAATACTCAATTCACTAATTACATAAAATCCTTTCAAAGCCTTGATGATAATCTTCGGGATCTTGGTTTACCGCAGTCACACAGCAAACCACATCAAACATCTCCTGCTACTCAAATAAGAATCAAAACACACAAAAAGAAG
>CP025659.1:5546557-5565954 GCA_003576665.1 Ipomoea trifida | reverse complement strand
TAGTATAATGGATGCGCCCCTCCCAAGGGATTTTAGGTTGCCCGCCATCAAGGCCTACACTGGGACTTCTGACCCGCGTGTCCACATGACAAGGTACAAGGCATCCATGGTAATGACCGGGGCAGGCGACGCCATAATGTGCAGAGCATTTTTGACCACTCTAGATGGAACCGCCCAAGATTGGTTCAACACGATTCCGGATGGTTCGATCCAAAACTTTGCGGAGTTGTCCAAATTTTTCTTAACTTATTTCTCTGGGCATATACAACATAAGAAACCATTTTCACATCTCTACGGAGTAAAATAGGACATCGATGAAAGCTTAAGAAATTTCTTAAGCAAATGGAAGACGGAAGTCAACAATGTGTGCGACTTCGATTCTAAGGCGGCAATCCTCATGTTCATCCAGGCATTGAGGTCAGGCAATTTTCATAGACAGCTGAACACTCACCATCCACGCTCCTATGAGGAGCTAATGAGGATAGCAAACCGCTATGCTGATGCCGAGGAGGTTGATAGAAAGAAGAAAGATGAGGAAGAGGGCAGGAGGAGTAAACGACCTGACAAAGTTGGTCCGACCAACCACGCACCACACCCAAACCAGTTATCCACAACAAAGGAGAAAGTTCAAGAAAGGCCTCGGCTCGCCCCACCGCGACACTTAACACCTCTTACTCACCCGGTTAGCGTGATTCTAAGTCACGCCGAGGAGATGGGAATGGTGCATTTTCCCTCAAAGTGTATGACAGTTTCTACGTGCGAGGACCAAACCAAGTACTGTCGGTTCCACCAACAAGTTGGACATGATACCGATGAGTGCCATGCTTTAAAAGGACAAGTAGAGGAACTGGTGCAGAGCGGATACTTCACTCAATTCATTAAGTACCCGGGACAGTACCAGCATCAACAAGGCCTACCTGGCAATGTGTGGCGAAAGGAAGAAGATCCTAAGCCTTCAGCCTTCAAGGAAGGAAGAGACAACGAGCTAGAGGAGAAGCCCGCGCAGCGCAAAAAACAAATCATTCGCTGATGGTCCGTCTTGATTATATTAAAAAAAAACAAAAAACAAAAAAAAAACAAAAAACAAAACGAACTCCATTCCCTTAAGGTCAGCACGAGATCCGATCTCGCTAGACACCCGACGGAAAAGCAGACCTTTGATCGAAGCCTACGGCTGGTCGAAGTAAGCTCGCGCACAGAACGTCAAACAAAAAAAACAAAAAACAAAAAAAAAACAAAAAACAAAACGAACTCCATTCCCTTAAGGCCAGCACGAGATCCGATCTCGCTAGCCACCCGACGGAAGAGCAGACCTTTGATCAAAGCCTACGGCTGGTTGAAGTAAGCTCGCTCACAGAACGGCAAACAAAAAAAACGAAACAAAAAAAAAACAAACAAACAAAAACAAAAAAAAACAAAAAAAAAACAAAAAAAAAAACCAAAAAACAAAAAGAAAAAGAAAAAGAAACAAAAATAATAATAATAATAATAAATAAGATTATGGCCGAGGTCCACCTCGGCCCAAATTTGGCCGAGGTGACCTCGGCAAATTTTTGGCCGAGGCGTGACCTCGGCCAATTAATTTTGGCCAAGGCCTGACCTCGGTCACTACGGTTCGAAAAAAAAAAACAGTCTTATGCAGGTCATTACTCCCAAACCACCTCAATCACTCTCGTTGGCTAGGGAGTGGGGGGACTGGTGACAAGGTAATTGGGTACCCAACTCGGAACTATTGGCAGCACCCAAGACACCTCACCCCTCAGCATCAATGCTCAACGGTTCAACTCCTCAGCATTGATGCCCAACGTTCAGCTCCTCAGCATTAATGCTCCATTACTGAGCTGAAAGGAATAAAAAGACTCACAACCACGTAGTGAGGGACGACACTTCTTACGAGACAAAAACACTCTGAACTCAATTGTACACTGAGCACTGCACTCAAACACTATACGCAACATTGTATTCAGATACTCAATTACATTCAAATAATACTCAAGTATATCCGGTAACACATTATTACCGTCAAAAGCATTAATAGACATTTAAATAAAAGAATACTGAATTAATATATACACATACGGTATGTATATATATATATAAATAGATCAAAATAGATTATGGGGAAACAAGTAAGAATGTTGAACACCGATTGCTAACAGTTTGAATGAAATTCTTCAGTCTTGTGAAAACAATCACAACAAAGTAAGATTAGGCTTTACAGGTACAACGAAGAGTCAATCATGACACACTTCCAACAACTTTAACACCCATTAAGACTAGATTACCCTATAACATGTTTTTAATAAAGTGTGTTTTAGGTGCAATGTATAAGGACATGGATGGAGGTGATGCATGTGGAAAAAGTCAACATTCACATAGAAAAAGATGTGGAGACCCATAGTGAAGTGTACAACGAAAAAACATATCAATGAATGCAAGTGCGTCTACATCCAAATACTTTCATTATTGACACACAAAATTAAGAAATAAAATATCCTAAATGGCTATTAGAAGACTAGTTTATAGCTCATCATCACATCGACAGACTAAAATCACTAGGGAAGTCTAGCTATTTATCTAGGTCCACAAACGATGAATCCCAACTAACATTTGTGCCTCCATTGGTGGTGGAAATCTTCCCCATTGATGCATCCAACGGTACAACGTTAGACGAGATAGCCTCATTATTGTTCAAACGATAACTTTCCATACATGAATCAAAATGCCTATTTGTAAGCTGCGGAAAGCTTTGGTCCACGATGTTCAATGGGTTTACCCAATTGAGGTACCCACTTTCAGCTTCACATTGCTGAGGTTGAGCTATCTCTTCCTCTACCATTGGGGGAAAAAACCCGCCACTAACGTGATATGGTGTCATCATTGGAGGAACCATAGGTGAAATGAAAGGTGGTGGAGCCACAATTGTTGATGGATTGAGTGGTTGGAGTTGAGGTAGTGATGGTGGAGCCAATTGAATCCTTTGATTCTCATGCCTCCTAGTAGATCTCTTTCCCTTATAAGACCTACCACCTCTAGGGATGTCATGTTGAGCACCACCATGGGTCCAATGGCGTCTGCATGTTCGACAGTAATATCTTGGTTGGTTTACATTGTAGTTGTTAAAATAGCGAAACTTGGTGTCATAGGACTGACAACGAGGGCATTTTATTAGCGGAAGAGGAGTGCTATGGTAGTCCACTACTCTCGACCTCCTCACTAGCGGCAATGATTGATGATAATCACTAGGTCCTCTATTTTGCTCCATCACTCTCTAACTAATATGATTTGGAATATAATGATGTGAAGAGTACGTATGAGTTGGAGGCATTTTATTGGGATAAGGCATTAATGAATTGCAAACGGATGGATATAATATTTGCAAAATTTTGAAAATTTTGGTTGAACAATTAATTATTGTCTAAATTCACAACAACTTGTATTTCTTAAATGTATTGTGTACATCATATTTGATTTAGTGAATATGAATTTAATACACTAATTAACTCCGCCGACTGGTTTTCTCCTCGAGTGTATATGGTTATTCCATCCTTTATTAAATGGCATATATTAGGAATAAAGTATAACTAGCGTGATACCTAAGCTACATCTAGACTTCTAGATGTGTCAAACGGGAGGGCTTGGTTTGGTTTGGCTTGGCACTAGCCCATTTATTATTTGGACTGAGGCGATTCAATCCAATTAAAGTTCGGACTAGGCTTTGCCCGATCCAAAAATTTTAAAAAAAAACTGGCTTGGTCCATAGCCTTAGAAATTAAAAAATATAAAAAATTATAAATTGACTAATTTATGTATGTATTCCATCTAAATTAGTTTTACAAGTTCACATATTTATTTTCAACTATTTAACTTAAGAATTATTATAGAAAGTAAAGAAATAAATAAATAATAATGTAATAACATTAATAATAATATGTTTACAAATTGCAACTACTAACTACTAAGTAGTAGTGGTATGTCAAAGACCTTGTGGTCTAGTGGCACCCGGTTGCACCCCACATTGGAGGGGGTTGAATTGGTTTGAGCCTCAGTGGAGGCAATATTGGCTCTTTGTGCTTCATTTGGTTGAGAAAGTAGCTATGAACAGATACTACATTGTAACAGAGTCAATAGTGCTAAAAAAGTAGTAGTGGTATTTTTTTTTCCAATTTGAAACAAATAAAATTTTACCAACTTCAAAATATTTTATTAATTACGGAGTACTAATTACTATGCTAGTTAGATACTTAACTAGCTAAATAGTAAATGCATAAGAATTTTATTGGCATAAAACCAATATCACAGTTTCTAATGTGATAATCTCATGAGTCATTACTCAATTAGAGTATACATGTAGCACCCCCAATTTTCAAAATCAGAATATTTAAAATAAAAGACATTTTGTTGATTGAAAAGATGAAATTCGAATGCGGAAGCAACAAAACAACATTTTTAAACACTCAGGGTGCTACCGCTACGTTTGGACTGCTAACCAAGCCCAAACGTGGTGATAGCACCCTCAGTGCTTAAAAATATTATTTTTTTGCTTCCACATTCGATTTTCATCTTTTCAATCAACAAAATGTCTTTTATTTTAAATACTTCAATTTTGAAAATTGGGGGTGTTACAAGTTAGTATCAGAGCCCTAGGTTATAGAGTCTTAGGGTATTAAGAGTTGATTATAAGAGCCTAGGTTGACCATAAGATATAGGAGGCCTGACTGTAGGAGTTTAAGTTGTAAGTATTTTGGAAATAGGAATTGATTAGGTTTTGAGAACATAAGTGTAAGAAATTTAAGTTTGAAATAACTTTAGGAATTTGGAACTCTCTAGGAGTCCGCGGTGAGATGTGAGTTTCCGTATATGCTTCTGTGGTAATTATTCGTGCCTTGTGTGGTACTTGTGTTTGGAAGCAAGTGATTCCTTGAGAATGTGTTTCTTAATGGAGTTATGGAAGTGTAAGTTCAAGCAATGCATTGCTTTAAGGATTCCTGAGTATTTTGTGAGCTGTGGCTATTACACCCTGATGGTGTGCATCTCTCTAATAAGTTTGGCCTGTTAGACAAGTTTCTATTTAATTTTGGATTTACTAAGGACTCGAATAAGATTAGAAGTAGAGAACTTGGATGTCTATTGATGCAAGATGGTAAGGTAGTAGCATATGCATCTAGATAACCGAACAAATTGATAAAGAGGATTATCTTACTCGTGGTTTGTAGTCAGCGGTAGCATTTTTTGCTCTAAGGAGTTGGCATCCTCACTCATGCGGTATCGTCTACAAGAATTACGCTAACCTCAAGAGTTAAAGTGTATTTTCGCGTAACTGAAGTCATATATGAGGCAAGTAAGGTGACTGGAGCTTAAAGATTAAGACTTGGAGATTCTCTATCGTGAAGGGAAGACAAGTGTAAATGTTGATACACTAAGAAGAAGTTAAATCACACCTAGTGGATGTTTTTGGACCGATGGTGAGGAAGACTTTAAAAAGCTAAACCTGGAAACTGTGGAGCATGAAGAATTAGAACGTAAGGTTGGATTGTGCAACGTTAAGGTAGTTCCATCTACCTTCGATAAGACAAAGAATGGACAAGTTAAGAGTTGTGAACCTGGAAGGAATGAAGTCTAAGATGATTAAAAAGGCAGGGAAACTTGGATCCTTGAAGATGTACGATGGTGGGAGGAAACATTATAAGTAGGTCGTGTGTTCCTATGAAGCGTGAGGAGATCGAGAAGTGCATTATGGAAGAAAATTATTGCACCCAATACTCAGTACACCTGAGAAGTAATAACTTGCATGAGGATTCGAAAAAGGAATCTCAGTGACGAGAATGAAACAAGAGGTAGCTGAGCTTATGATTAGGTGCTTGATTTGTTAGAAGGTTAAGGTTGAAAAGAATAAACCTAAAGAATTGGCTCAATCATTGGAATTTCTTAAGTGGAAGTGGGATTCTATCGATGGACTTTATGGGAAGTTTACCGTTGGCTAAGACAGAAAAGAACAAGTTTGGGTTATAGATGATTGATCTATGAAGACTGCAAGGTCTCTACCTATGAACAAGACTTTAAACTTATAAGGGAAGTCAGATAAGGATCTTGGATTCAAGACACGCGAGACAAGGAAAAGAGCCATCAATAAGTTAAAGTGTTGTAATTAAACCGCCAAGCCGAATAGACCACTTGAAGTTGAGATTCCTTGTTTTTTCTTGGGTTTGAACCCCTCATTATCCCTTGTAGAACGAAATACCCTTTTTGTTGAGAAATCTTTTCTATCTTCTCAAACCCCGTCTTTGATATCTTTCTGAAATGATTTTGTGCAAGGTTACAACATAATTTCTGAAATCGTAACATTGGTAATCTAGCTTGACATTATTCTTGACATGTGTTGTCCTTGAGTTTAAAATTAAAAATCGATCCTCCCTATTATCCCTTTGTGGGGTCAAGCTCTTTGAAATTAAAAGCCTATTTTCTTAAATGTTTCCTTTACTATCCACCATTTCAATCTGACTTCCTATCCTCAAAATGATTTTAGCTTCGGGGAAGAATCTCCTTTTAATGTGGGTAGAGTGTGACACCCTTTAAATTTTAAATAAAATTATTTTCCTACAAAGGGTCTTGGAACGAAATTATTTTAATTACTTTGGGTATTGTCCAATATATATATATATATATATATATATATATATATATATATATATATATATATATATATATATATATATATATATATATATTTTACTCGACTTGAATGTATTATCAAAAGATTTGATTGAGGTTGCCCTGGGGTTTTATCGTTCTCAACGGAGGTCAAATTGGAAGTATTGTTTAGCTCTTTGTCTAGGGAATGCCTTGCGACTTCCTCATTCGCCTCATCACGAACAATCAATGAATAAAAGAATTGTGAAGAACGTAGTTTCAAACAAATCAAAGTACAAGAATGAAATCAATTAAAGAAAGCTAGGGAATGAATGATGAGTAATCATGATGCCTCATTGTGTATCTTTTGCATATGAGAATTGCCTTGTGTAGTTGGTTATTCCTGTGATACCCGGCTTTTCTAAATTCTCGTGTTTCTGAATCATCACCTTTCTCTTTTCCAATCATGCCATTTAAAATCTCATCTTCTTTATTTTTATTATAGTACTAGTATTTTATACGCGCCATGCGCGAAAATTTATTCCCAATATTAAAACATGAATAGATACAAATAATTAAAATTTATAATTTGAATTATATATACACAAATGATATATGTATTTTATATACACACATATATGATTTACCATTCATAGAAATTTAATTAAAATATAATCAATCATTAAATTAATTATATAATGATTTTAATAAAATGATAATTAAAGAATAGGAAAAAGATATGATAGATATAAGTGTAGGGTAATAATGATGAAGTTAAAAATAACAGTGTTATAACGGTCTAAGGATAGTTTTGTATAACAAAAATGTATTGGGGACAATTTATCTAATAACATTGAAGTGTACAACATTTAAAGTAAAATGTATACATTTATTAGCATACAAAAAGTGGGACATAAATCAAGGATATAACCTTGATTGAGACTTATTAGGTTTTTAGATTATAAAATGTGTTAAGTATTATTTTGGAGTACAAAATAAATATTTTGTATAAGTATATAGTGAGTATTAATGTAACACCCCGGCTCGGCTATACCGTACATCCGGAGTGGTTACCGCCACACCTAGACTGAACCCAATCAAATCCAGAAAGAGTCCACTCTAGATGCACAGGCTAAAGAAGGAAGATTGTTTCAAGACGTTCCAGTCCAGTCCACGGACGAATCTTCTGGCCTTACTCGCTTCGTCAGGCACGATTTCTTGAGCGAAACCCATCAGCTCCACGTATTGGTCATAGTAGACCTGAACAGTTTCTCCCTTCTGCTTCAGTCGCAAGAATTCTTCGCACTTGATTCCCTTAATCCTTTCTGTATAGAATTGTCCTCTCAATTCTTCCTTGAATTCCTCCCAGCCAAAGTCTGGGTCTTGCAGTAAGTCGGGCCCGGCTGTTGACCACCAGTTGTCTGCCGCTTTTGTCAGATAGTACACGGCGGGGGATACTCGCTGATCTGCAGGATAGTTGACTGCATTGAGCAGCTTGTCGAACGTCCTAATCCATTCTTCCAAGATTACCGGGTCTTCTTCACCCGCATAGTATAGTGGCTGCCTACTTGCTATGGCTTTTGCAAAATCAACTCGCGGTTGTCTGTGGTTTTGGTTTTGACCTTGCTGGGCTAGCATCAACTCAGCCATTCTTTCCATGGCCTGAACCATTCGATCTATCGCAGAGAGGTTATTGTCGCTACCCGCATGCGCATTTCGTCTTGGCGGCATCTTCACCAAGCGACAGTTTCAAATTAGTTCTTGAAGCATAAAAGCTCTTAAGGAGTTAGTTAGCTATGCAGTTAGAATAGCAGCTACTCAAGTCCTATCCAGCAATTCCTAACATCCACTTCGTCATGCTCATCAACAGGGTATCTTAACTATGGCATAACAGTTAGGAACGCATTACACTATCATGCTTACTCACAACAATTATAAGCAATGGTTAACGCACATAAAGATACACAAATATTGATCAAAGCATTCTAGAATCGGGAGGTTTCGCGAAATGCAAATGATGAGGTGCCCCTTTCTGACGCTGCCTGGTCTCCAGCTCCGCTCCAGAAACTCACACTTAGACTCAGTTGAAAAAGCTGTTTAGGTCAGTCTTAGCAAACTTAGGCTGACTCGAACTTGGGCTTTGAAAAATCGAATTCTCCGAATTTCAATCCTAGACCTACAAACGAGACCATACAACTAACCTAGGCTTCGACCTGATTCCCAAAGGTTCAACCTAGGCTCTGATACCACTTTGTAACACCCCGGCTCGGTTATACCGTACATCCGGAGTGGTTACCGCCACACCTAGACTGAACCCAATCAAATCCAGAAAGAGTCCACTCTAGATGCACAGGCTAAAGAAGGAAGATTGTTTCACACATTTTCTACTTGACAAAGCTTTACGTATATATTGCAGCGGGAAGAAAGGAAGGTAGCTAAGTTAGCTACTACTATATATACAAGGATCAACCCATTGGGTCCAAGAACATGAAAGTTTAAGTTGTTCACAATTTGTTAGCCATACTAGGCTACAAAAGATATTCACACCAAAAAAGAAAGGAGTTGTTCTAGACAGTATACTTCGGAGAGGGCGGAGCAGGAGGAGCAGGAGCGTAGGAGTCATCATCAAGCAGGATCTGCACGTAGTCATTATAACCCAACACTGGAAACACAACTCAGATGAGCTCTCAACGCTCATTGAGCTACAAGAGCCCACACTAGACAACATCTGTTAAAAGAAAAACACATTGAAGGGTAGTTAGCGCGACGACTAAGTAAGGATATCCATGGGTTATTCAAAACTAAATAAAGGTTTTGTAAAAATTGTTACATAGAAATCCCTATACCTTACTCATCGGCAAATATTCTACCTGCAACAGTTATAAAGAGCAACTTGCATACACTATGAGCAAAATTCCATAACGTCTCATGTCATTTCCCTCTTGACAAGGTCATTTGGTAATCATTTACATACCCAATAATATATTGTTAACAAATAAGCATACTAGTAAGTAGTAGAAAACATAAATCACACATCTTGTTTGTAATCGCTTTAGTAGAAAAACCTTTCCATCATAATGAAATCCTCATCACTTTTCACCTTTCAAAAAGAGGGATCACCCACAACCTTTGGGTACTTAAATACTTGTCACATTTCTCTTTCCCGTAGTTACGGAGTAACTACATTCACATTTCAAAATTCCACTTAGTCCTAAATAGAAAGTGTGAGGCCTTTGGAGTCCTTTCTCCACTTTTGACCACTTGGATCGTTGAACTCGGGTTTAGTGGTCATCGCCCGGTCTAATACTGATCCCCTGGACTTATAGGAGCGTTGGAATGATTCCTAGCTAGCCTCACTAGGTTCATAAGAACGACACCTACCCGAACATAGAGTGACTATACTTAAGTGTGCACACCCCCGTAGGAGTACCTTTTCCTTCCGGGTGATATAGTACTCGGCGAATCGACTTCGCCCACAGTATGATTGATCATACACATAATTACCATGCGGAATAGGCACTTTAAGCTCATCTTCATTCTGTGGTTAACAAGATCCTTCACCACTTTTACTAGAACTAAGGTTTGAAAACACACTAGTACAAAAATGACCATAAATATAAGACAATTTGCGTCCGGAGTTTCAACTCCGGACGCGTAAAGTGGTGCGGTGGCATTTTTGTAATTAAAAATTTATTATTTAATTAATTTTTTTTATTTTTTATTTTAAATGTAGGACATCTGCGTCCGAAGTGCACACTTCGGACGCAGATTTCTAGGCTAGTTACACCAACTGCGTCTGAAGTCGAGACTTCGGACGTTGAGAATTAGGGTTATTTAGCCCCTCTTCCCCACTGCCTTCATTGGTCCTTCCCCATTTTAATTTAACTCCACATCCAAGCTGCCGCTAACGAGATTAGAATTCTGCCGCCGTTTATCGTCTTCCCCTCCGCCGCTCAACGTTCGCACAGCCGCCTCCTCCGCCCCTCATCGTTCTTCGTTGTAGTTGTCGCCGCCCCTCGCCGTTCTTCGCTGGCGTCGCCGTCGCACCTCGCCGTTCTTCGCTGACGTCGCCGCCGCACCCTCCTTCGCCATCGCATCTGTCTCGTTCGTCGTCGTCCCTAGAGTTCGTCGTCGTCTCCATTGCAGCAGGTCACAGGTCAGATTTAAGATCCTCGCACACTCAGAATACGTAGGGTTTTCTTTTTCTGTTTAAATTTTTTCTTAGTCAGATTGAAGCTCCTCACCTCCCCGTCGACGCCGTTGCCGCCGCGAGTGTGTCTCTCGTCTCCTCTCAGTCTCTCGTGTTCAGTGAAGGCTTTTCCTCGCACAAATGTCATGAGTATTCAATTATGCATTTTATATTCTTTGGATTCATTAGGAAAACCAATTTATTAACCCCTTTGGAATTGAAATTATCAGCAGATAGAGACAAGGTAAGGATTCTTCTGTGTTTTCCTAGTTAAGGAAAAATGATTTTTTTTGGGTAAGTTTTCTATCTTAGAGAGCTTTATCTACACTAATGAACTATTTTATAAAGCATGACAAATTATCAATGGCTGATTTTGAACAGTTCATACTAAGTTGTCTTTATGTTTGTGCATCTAAGTGTACTCGTGTAAATTATCCTTCGAAGTTCAGGCTATGGTGTAACCTATTTTGTAATATGTTGCATTTAGGCCATTCCATACTTCTCAGCTGCAGGGTTTGGTGCCAAGTTGCTTGGAGTTTTTGGGAATGGCATGGTAATAAATATGACTTAATGAACCTATGAGAACTTAGTAATTTTTATATCTTACTTGTACTGGTAATAAATATGACATATTTATTTCTTTATTTCTTTATTAGGTTGAAGTCTGAAGACTGTTGCCACCAGGCTGTTGACAGTGAAAGGGTTCTGCTTCTTAGTGCCCTCTTTTTAAGCTATGGGGCTGATAAGCTCATAATGAATTGTGGATTTCATGTTTCTATGATTCTAACTTCAACATGCATATCTTTCGATGGGATTTCAGCATTACATCCGTGATGATTCCATCATTTGTTGTTCCTTTTATGGGGGGAGATCATGTAAGAAGATTGCAATTTTTTTTTCTTCTGTTTTTCATCAAGTTCTATAATTTCTAAGATTGATATCCAGTGACATAACATCTGAAAAACTGGAGGAATCTTAAATAGATTCTCATTGACATTTAAGTTTGTGTTAAAGTTGTGTTTCAGTTTCTGCCACATAAGTGTGTGTGTAAAAGAAAGAAAATGGAAAATCTGTGAGTGTTTCTTGGTTAGAATGCACTGTGAGTGAAAAAGAAAAATGCAAAGGATCTATCAATTTCTTTGCTTTGCTGATTTATTTATTTTGAACTTTTTTCAATTTTTGATGTCAGGGTGACACTGTGAGGGTGGTGCAGACTCTACTTTTTGTCCAAGGAATAAACACTCTTTTACAAACATTATTTGGAACAAGATTACCTATTGTGGTTGGAGGATCATGGGCATTCGCAGTTCCCATAATTTCCATTATTCATGATCCTTCGTTGGCAAGGATTGCTGATCCTCATGAAGTGAGTAGAATCTCTGCCATTTCTGATTATGGGAATCCTGATTTGAGTAATATTTATTCTCATATTTCTGATTCTTTTATAAAAATTTTATTGATTCTTGCAGAGATTCCTCAGCACAATGCGAGCAATACAGGGTGCACTAATAGTAGCTTCTAGTGTGCAAATTATTTTGGGATATAGCCAACTTTGGGCTATTTTTTTCCAGGTGCAAATTCGATAAATGATGAATGATAGATTTTCTTCTATTGTTGAAATGCTTAATATAGATTGGCGAACTCTCCTTCTTTGAATCAAGTTTTTCAGCCCACTTGGAATGGTTCCGGTTGTTTCATTGGTGGGGCTTGGACTGCTCGATAAAGGATTCCCAGTGGTATGGTGAAATATTTCACAGAAACACAAAAATTGTTCCTTTATATCTTTGTTGCTCAAATATGCATATGATTTCTCACTTAATTTCTTTTTCTTCATTTGGAGGATTAACAGTATAAATGATCTTTTCTCCCTTGTTAAAATTATAGTGATTTTCATCCTCTCATCACATATCGCAAGGATCGTGAGACAAACCAGATAGTTGAAGTTCTTGATGGAAAGATGCTGATTTTCGTCTTCTCATCACATGTAACCTGAGGTTCTTTTCTGATCTTATAATTAAAAACATGCATGCATATATATATAATGGTGCTGGATGGGTATTTTTGTTCAATAATTGTTTTCTGGTGATGGATTTAATTACCCGGGGTATCCCGAATCATTAAACCCAATAAAAAGACAGTTAATAAAGGGAAAATGATAATGAGGTGATTGCAGAGAATCAATAACATTAACACAAAGATATTTAACGTGGAAACCAAAACGGTGAAAACCACGAGCCTTTTTGGGCTAAGCCAAGCCGAAATTCACTATGTTTAGGTGGAGTACATGTACAAGGGCAGCCATAGCCATGGAATAGAAGAATGAAAAGGTAGGGAAGGGAAGGATTATTTAGAAGAGAGAATGAGACCGGCCCCTTTGCTTGTTCTTCCTGAGCCTTTAAATAATGTCCTTCTGCACAGTTATAATTTCCCGTAACTTCCCTATTTTCTTGGTTGGACTCCTTCTTGCTTTGACCAATACTATTATTATTATAAATAATAATATTAATAATAATAATAGTAAGGTATATTATATTATTCCATCATCTGGAATAGGCTAAGCAATTTTGGATTGTCCAGAATAACATAGAACAGTCAAACGTGAAAAGTATAGATGAGTTCTTTTGAAATTAGTGTGTATTTCTTCTCTGTTGTTTTTTATTCTGGGAGTTATTTTACTTTTGATAAATTGTTTAATGAGTGAAAGTGTGGAACATTATGAACACTTTGCATGAGAGATACTAATCTATGGCTTGGGTAGTATTGCTGAATATTGCGGTAGTCCCTAGCAGCAAATAACAGCAAATAATTTATTTTTTTTAATAAAAATGACTATCTGCGTCCGAAACTGGGCAGCTCCGGACGCATTTTTTTATTT
The DNA here is from genome assembly GCA_003576665.1 of Ipomoea trifida. Taxonomy (NCBI): domain Eukaryota; kingdom Viridiplantae; phylum Streptophyta; class Magnoliopsida; order Solanales; family Convolvulaceae; genus Ipomoea; species Ipomoea trifida. Next base: position 5,552,260 of record CP025659.1, on the reverse strand, counting down.
TAAAATATACTATCTGCGTCTGGAGCTGGGCAGCTCCAGACGCAGATGGTCCATTGAAAAAAAAATAAAAAAGACCATCTGCGTCCGGAACTGAGCGGTTCCGGACGCAGATGGTGGACTATCTGCGTCCGGAGCATCTCCAGACGCAGATAGTCCGGACCAATTGCGTCTACGGAGTATGCGTCTGGAGTACTCCAGACGCAAAAAGTCCAAAACTCCAGACGCAAATACCCCTTTTTGTACTAGTGATTTTAAGGTGAATTGGGGAAAATCAACTACAAGGATTTTCTACGAAATTAGAAACCCGGTTGAGGTAAGGAATCCCTTTAATTGGTTGAGGTTGTTTGAAACTAGATAATTGATAGCTTGGTTGAAATATGATGAGTGCTAGGTGATTGTCAATGTGCTCAAAATATTTAATTTAAGTATACTAGGTATATTATAAAATGGATGTAATGTATGTGTGTGTAATGTAGTATAGTATATATATATATATATATATATATATATATGTGTGTGTGTGTGTTTTATGCTTATATATATATATATATATATATATATATGTACATATAATATAGAATGTATGTACGTGTAGTATATATATACATAATTATAAGCATTGTGTACTTATATATATATAATGCAGGCATGGGTAGTATATATATACATAAATTATAAGTATTGTGTACATATATAATAGTATGGATGTACGTGTAATATATATATATATCATAGCTATTATGTACCTATATATATATAGTATATGTACATACGGGTAGTATAGTATACACATATATATATAATGTATGTATGTGATTTGTGTGTATATATATATGAAAACCGTATTATAAGTACATATATGGGTATGTATGTATGTGATTTGTGTGTATATATATATATATATACACACAAATCACATACATAAATTATATATATATGTGTATACTATACTACCCGTATGTACATATACTATATATATATAGGTACATAATAGCTATGATATATATATATATTACACGTACATCCATACTATTATATATGTACACAATACTTATAATTTATGTATATATATACTACCCATGCCTGCATTATATATATATAAGTACACAATGCTTATAATTATGTATATATATACTACACGTACATACATTCTATATTATATGTACATATATATATATATATATATATATATATAAGCATAAAACACACACACACACACATATATATATATATATATATATATATATACTATACTACATTACACACACATACATTACATCCATTTTATAATATACCTAGTATACTTAAATTAAATATTTTGAGCACATTGACAATCACCTAGCACTCATCATATTTCAACCAAGCTATCAATTATCTAGTTTCAAACAACCTCAACCAATTAAAGGGATTCCTTACCTCAACCGGGTTTCTAATTTCGTAGAAAATCCTTGTAGTTGATTTTCCCCAATTCACCTTAAAATATAATCCTAGAATTCCAACAACAACATAACACATGATTTTAAGAAATCTTAACTTAGATTCATGTTCTAGGATGAAAAATAAAGCTATCTACCGAATAAAATTGGAGTTTTACCGAATATTTTGGAGACTTGTGTGGAGATCTTGGCTATGGAAGCTTGAAGCTTTGAAGAAGAAGATGAAAATCTCACTCTCTCTCCTCTCTTGAATATTTCGGCCTTAAGGAAGAAGAAGAGAAAAAAAATAGCTTAAATATCTACCCACTTGGTTGACTAGTCTTCTCCCAACACATGGTGAAAAATGGTGACAAGTGTCACCTCTTTGTGGTTTGATCTTAAAAATATCTTAGCTTGGACTGATTGAGATTAAATCAGATGAATTCTCGGTAGAAACTAATTTAATTCAAATAATTCTCGAACCCAAAAATTTATTCCAGTCTAAAACTCAAAATTGGGCTAGGTTCGGTACACCGCGAAATTTCGCGATGTACGATCGCAAATAAATTTTGGCTGCTATAGGCTAATCTAATTAAATAGGAAATTCAAGAATAATAGTATGATGTCTAAAAATTCATTTCCTAGGGTAATCGGGTCCGAATACTAGTTCCTAAAATTTTTACGGTTCGTGACCGGTACGTAGATCGCAGCTTATCAATAACTAGTCTCACTTATAATAATCCTTCTGAAGTACCATGAGATCGTCTCATAAATGTCATAGCCTAAAAAATATTTTTCGAACCCTAAACTTGTCGGAATAGACGAGGCGTTACAATTAATTTTTAATGAGATATATATTTATGCTCAGCTCGTATGTGTATATATATTTATTAATTTTTTATACTACATTTTATATATATATATATATATATATATATATATATATATATATATATATATATATATATATATATATATATATATATATATATATATTCTTTAATTTTTATATTTCCATTTGGAGTTACACTATTATAATAAATGAATTATTATTTTGATTGGGGCGTTTCATATGTTACAATCTAGATTTATTTACCCTAAATTATTATCTAAATAATTATTATTATATACCCTTAATTATGCTGGGATGGTAGAAATGCCACGGAGTTGGAGAACAACCATTATATTGCGTGTCTACAAAGATAACCTTTCAACTCGAACAAATGGCACATACAGGACGTACACGTCTGCCTTCTCTTCATTCAATGTAACCATGAAATCTTGATCCTTTTCACAATCTTGAATTCTGTAACTTATACTGCCCTTCGCATCTTGCTTCTGTGATACACAAATACAAGCAACAACACCCACAACTTCTATTTGGAATTTCTTAAACACAGAATGTGTGTACACCCCTGCCATATGCTTCTCAAAGGGTTCCATGTATTGAAATCTGCCTTGGCTTCCTCTTCATACCTGTCTTATGCACATATTTGTAGAAGAACGAGTTCACACTTTCTGATCCAACAGCGCTAGACATTCCAATGACAAAAACAATTCATTTTTCAATCCCCTTTAGGGTTGATTTGATTTACAAAGCAATTGATACTCGTGCGTAACACGTGCTTGTTTCTACCTTCTGATCCAACAGCGCTAATGACAACAGACAATTCATTTTCTTTGAGTTCAAACATATCAACAAGATTTTGCCACCTCTCTTCCAACTCCTCATCGGTCCATGGCCTGTAAATGCATTCTTCAAACTTCACCATAAATTCCTCCTCATTCTGCTTCACAACATTTTTCACACTTTCTGAGACCTTTCCAAGACAAAAAAAAAACTTTGGAGGGATGATGGGAAAATTTCTTAGATAACTAATTTCATAGCCTGTTCATGGTCAGTGACTATGGCTTTGGGAGCTTCACCACCAATAGCTCTCAACCATATCCTCATCACCCAAGAAAGTGTTGCAGAGCTTTCATCAGATAGCAATGCAGTTCCGAGTAACACGAACTCATAGTGAGGGATTTTATACTTGTTTCTGATATACATACGTAGCGTCAAAGGACACAACATCACTAAAATGTGCATAATCGTGTCTACTTTTGGCATCGACCGATAAAAAGTTTTTCAATCGATGATCTTTACTTACGTCGACAGCATAAAAGAAGTTGGAATTCATACTTTGCATCTGAATGAAGAATTCCAGTAAAATATTTGCCTCCCCTGCATCTAGGGTTGATTTGATTTACAAAGCAATTCATACTCGTGCGTAACACGTGCTTGTTCCTACCATCATTTTTCCTCTTTTGTTGTTTCTACTAGATTTTGGCTTCTTTTTCTTCCGAGGGTTTGATTTTTTAGAGATCTCAAATTTGGGGAGAAAAATGGAGAGAATGGGAAGAATGATAGGGAAGAAAGTCTCTCTAGGGCGTAATACTTTAGGAAAGAAGCCAGTTCAATTTGATGGAATGCATCCTCTTGGGCCAACCGGAGCGAAACTTTCAAGTTATGCGGCATTAGTGGCACGTATTAACGTTTCTATCACAATAAAGTCATGGGCGAATGTTCCAATGGATACTAAGGAGAATGTTTGGGAAGAAATTCTGGTAACCTTTTTTGATATTTAGATTTTTATTTACCAAATAAATTAATATAATTGCATTGGATACTAATATATAACTTTTTCTTGCAGAGTACTTACGATATTCCCAACACAGATGATATGAAGAAGCATTGGATACAATATGCGGGTCAACGGTGGAAAGATTTTAAAACAAAATTGACTAGCAAGTATATATTTGGCAATTTGTCACATATGAATCCATGTGATAAATACTCATTCCTTGATCCAGTGGTATGGAATGAGTTTGTGCAGCTTCATACAGGTCCAGAATATGAGGTATCATTATTCTACTATCAATTATTAGCTCAATTTGATAAGTTTGTTAATTATATTATGTATTGCTACTTAATGTTTTGTTTATATGTAGGCAAAAAGAAAAAAGCATCAAGAAATACAAGCTAAGAATATTCATCCACATAATTTATCTCGAAGAGGTTATAAAAGATTGGAAAAAATTATGATGGATGAGAAGATGAAAGAACAACAAGACATGGCAGATTCAGATCCATCACATACAATTAGTCCCCCATCTCCTCCACGTAGACATGAAAAGTGGAAGAGAGCAAGAATGGACAAGTCTGGAAATATTCACAGTGAAGCGACTAGAGTGGTCGTAGAAAAAATGGTAAGTTATAATTTTCTTTTCTATGTTAATAGGTAATTTTATTTACACATATAATTATTAAATATTGTTTATAAATGCTAGGATTCTCTTGAGATGGAAGCTTCTCAAGGATCATTCGTTGCGTCAGGAAGACAAGATATACTATCTACTGCGCTAGGTACTGATGAGCATCCTGGCCGTGATAGAGGCATGGGAAGAGGATATGGCATAAAAAGTGTATTTGGTAATGCAAAACGTACTCCTCACACGCCTACAGAAGATGTTAAACGAATGGTTGACTCTGTTGTTGCTGCTGTTGAAGCACGATTTGAAAAACGATTTGAAGAACGATTAGAAGCACGAGTTCAAGAACGATTAGAAGCACGACTTCAAGAACAATTACAAGCACGACTTCAAGAACAATTAGAAGCACGGATGGCTAAAATGATGCAACAATTCAGTACTATGCAGACTCCTCTTCATCAAGCTGCACAATCAAGGTAGGATGATGTCATATGTGAGCATGTTTCACCACAAAATGATAGTCAAAAAGCTAGTTCCCCAGACCCTTTTGCTAACTTACCGGCGGTAAGTAATTGTTTATAATTAATCTTATTATTATTATTCTTTATTAAAATATATTTTCCATGACTCTTCATTAATTAATGCAGTTAGGGGCACGATGCCAATTGTACTTGGAAGATCCCACTAGACGTCCAATAGCATTTGGGATAGCCTACAGTGGTGGACAAGTTCATGGGGTTACACTAAATGTAGATGAAGTGAAGGTGAGCATAGACAAAGTCATTGATCCACGTGCAAAGGTACCATTCCCCACCAGTGAAGTTCAGCTTGTAGGTTCTGCATTTCAACAGATTATTATTTGGCCAAAGAAGCTGACAGAGTTATGTACTCAAGCTGATAAGGTATGTACGCTATAAATGTATTTGTATTTAAAATAGCATACAATTGACTTTTTTAAAAATAATAATTGTTATTTATATTAAAATGGACAGTTAAAAGGAAAGACCAAATCGACTTTTGAATCAGTTGTGAA
>CP025659.1:5436196-5490233 GCA_003576665.1 Ipomoea trifida | reverse complement strand
AGGATGTGGGATCTGAATAATTGAACAGTGTTTTTTCACAACCAGTAATCTCTGATGTTCCCCCCCAAGTCATTTGCAGATTCATCTCCTTTGGTATGCTTGAGAAGCCAGTGCCTTGCTTTGATGAAAACTCTTCTATATTCTTTAGGAGAACTTGATCTTCCATATGCAGCAACTAAATACTTGATAAAAGATTTGTGTTTAAAGACATCGACCTTAGTTTTCTGCACTACTTCTAGTTCATGTAAGATACACTCAATCGAGATGGAGCTGTTCAACGTACTGATCATTGATGAAGCTGCCCAGTTGAGGGAATGTGTATCAGTAATTCCACTTAATCTTCCAGGTCTGAAGCATGCAATTCTTGTAGGCGATGAATGCCAATTACAGAAAAGTGAGTATTTCATTCTTTTAAGTTATAGTACTCACTATCTGACATCTGATTACTGACAGCTTTGTTACGTGATGAACATGGAAAATTGCTATAGGTGTCTGATGAAGCTGGTTTTGGAAGAAGCTTGTTTGAAAGGTTAAGTTCGTTGGGTCATTCAAAACTCATGCTTAATGTGCAATACCGTATGCATCCAGCAATCAGTTATTTCCCAAATGTGAGTTTCTATCGTGGTCAAGTCCAAGATGCTGCAAATGTGAGAGGCAAAACCTGTGAGAGAAAGTATCTTCAGGGAAGGATGTATGGCGGCCCATATTCTTTTATCAGTGTCCCTTGTGGAAAAGTAAACCTTATTAAGTTCTCATGTAATGCTTTAACTATTCTTTTTTCTCCCAGAACCTTATTTACACAGTTTGGCGTAGCACAGGAAAGAAGCTTAGCATTGGTATTATATCTCCTTATACTGCTCAAGTTGTCACCATAAAAGATACTATTGGCAGAAAGTATGACAACCTTAACGGGTTTGCAATTAAGGCGAAGTCTATTCATGGGTTCCAGGGTGGAGAAGAAGATATCATAATTATATCAACTGTGAGATTTAATAGTAGTGGCTCCATTGGTTTTATGAATAGTTTGCAAAGAACTAATGTTGCTCTGACCAGCACCAGGGCATGGTATGGGCAAGATCTTTCTAATTTGAAACTGACAGTCCTTAAAGTATCATATAACTATTTCTTCTGTTTCTTCTAGGCACTGTTTGTGGATTTTGGGAAATGAAAGGACACTATTTGATAGCAATTGAGTTTGGAAAGGATTGGTTCTAGATGCAAAGGATCACCAATGTCTCTTCTCTGCTGATGAAGGCAGTGGTCTGTCGAAAACTATTTTAGAAAGAACTGGATCAACTTGATGATTTGCTCAATGCAGATAGCATCGTATTCAAAAGTCAAAGATGGAAGGTAAACAGATTTGATTACTTGATCCTATTGTTGCTAAACATGTGGTCTCAATGATGTTAAATTTGACTGCTTTATCATATGTGGACTCTGCGATGTAGTTGAGAAATGAGAATCCCGGCCCATTCAGTATTAATTCAAAGTCTTTTCAGGAACACATAACAAAATTTTGGACCCGATCTGATCATCCCCTGCAAATTCTTCAAAACTAGAAGACCCAGGGCCATTCCTCACAACACAATACACATTCTTTCAAATATTGGTTTTGTTTTTTCTTCTTTTTGGAGAGGAGTAGATGTTTCGACAAAAACATATGATTTAAGGGTTGCATCACAACATTTTCAATAATCTTGCTCTTACCCATCCTGCTATTCAAGTCAATTTCCTTCCACTCACCAAAAAGACAACTTTTAATTTCATCAAGCAAATTAAATTAATGCAAACATTATACTAAAAAAAAAAAAAAAGAAAAAAAAAACACTTCCACATTGCAATTTCGAAGAATGCAAATTAGGTAATTGAACCATATTTCTTATACCCACTTGGCCACTCACATATTTTGAAATAAAAATAGCAAGATGATCTATAATTATGAGAATTTTCATTTGCATTACCAGAAGAAAGAAAGAAGCGCTAAATAGATTTTAAGGATATAGACTAAAAAACTAATATTGGCTAATGGAATCTATTAGTCTAGCTTTATATATATAATTCTTTTTTTAGCTAATGATAATAAAACAAGCTATGAACAACAAAACAAAGCTTTAAAACACCAATTGAACTTGTATTCTATATTACAACCCAGAGTTAGGAGTTGAGGGGCAAGAATGGGTGCTTGGGTGGTATAAAAGGGTTAAACAAAGGCCCTTTAATTTCCAAACTGCCTAGAAAAGCAGTTTCGAAATAGAAGTGAATGAAAGAAATATTATACGTAGTATTATATTTCTTATATTATAGCGTGGTATAATAACTTTGTGTTTATGAATATATTGAAGAAAAATTATGAACCTACTACATAGTGAATGAAAATGAAAATAGATATGATGTACGTACATGTATTTAGTGTTTATGTATATTAAATTTTAGTTTATAAACATATAAAATAAATATTATAAACATAATACATAATAATATTATTAAATATGATACATTGATTTATGTCATTAATGACTTAATATAAAAGACGCAATTTAGGACTAGACCACAACTACAAAAAATTAATTTAGTGTATGGTATATATTATATATAAGCAGTTCTGTTGTGACAAAAAATTATCAAAGGTACAAATTAAAGGACCAGTAGATAAAAATTTAGAGGCTCGCTCAGAACTCCAGTAAGAAAATGAAGCTGAGTTTGATGTGAAGGGTGCCCAATCTTTCCTTTCCAATGCTGGCTTCCTCTGAAACATGCCAACTTTATGCTGAGCCTACTTTTGGACCATTCCACTTTTGCTGCCTCAAGTATTTCCTTCCTCGGCAATAGGGGACCATTGCACTTAGTTTTATGAACAGATCAGAGAAAAAGGTGATGGGAGAAAATTGTAGGTTAGGCCCACCCTACCGTGTCATACTACATTTGTACAAAATTTTCTGTTTTTTTTTTGAAAACGACAAAAATCGTTTTAAAACCTTACTATATATTTGTAATGCTTAATGGTATGATGCACAAACGGATAATTGCTATTTTTTTTTTTTTGCAAACGGATTATTGCTATTAAGTTTTAGATTTTATTTTATCTACACATGAATTCACCACTAACCATTGTTTGATATTGTATTTGATTAATTATGTGATATAGAAAGGGAAACTATATTAGACATTTATTGTGTCAAATGAAACATATTATGTAATTAAATAAATATTGTTTTTGTGATCAAAATTCCATTACACCTCAAAAAAATCTTATTCTATATTATTAATCATTTCGTCTTCTTACACACTACGCACACATTATGGGAGCCTCGGTGGAGGCGCTATGTATGAATAGATAGTACAAAATCTACTATATATATATATATATATATATACTAATAAGAGCCAAAGAGAGTTAGGCCTAAAATGGGTAGAAAAAATGACGGTCAAAATATTTAATCAAATGGATGGTTCAGATGAATTATTTAATCAAATAGATGGTTAAGATAATTCATATTAATATTATTAATAGAGATTACCTAATTTAACCTTACTTTTATGATTATATCCGTTAAGTTTTCCGTTAAATATTCTCTTCTCCGTTAATATTTCGTTAACTTTTAACTTACCCATTAATTTCTATAAGAAAGGTCTTAGGTTCAAACCTCATCTCAATCAAATTTGACATAATTAAGTTTCTCACTCTATTTTACTCTTATTAAATTAAATAAATTAGTAGTTACAACAAAAAATGATACATATGTATTTCTTTAATTTAGAATTATGTGTCTACAATATCTTTATTTGAAAAAATTATTCATTATCAAAAAATTAAATTAAATAAGAGAAATAATTTCATTAGTTATACTGTCTTTATTTTCTCCCATGCAAAGATTCTTTACATTCAAATTTATCAATTGATATTCATTACATTGTCCATTATCTTATTTTTACAATATCTTGTAATTAAATATCAAAGTTATAGTACAAAATAATGTTATATATTTATTTACCAAGTATTTTATTAATACTATGAAAAAAAATTAATATAATTTGAAGCTAATTATATTAACTACTTGGGGATTGGTTGACAAAGAAAGTACTCAAATAATAACCCAACAAATTGAAGCGGAATCACTCTATTTTACTCTTATTGAATTAAATAAATTAGTAGTTACACCAAAAAATGATACATATGTATTTCTTTAATACCATGAAAAAAATAAAAAAGAATAGTTTGAAACCAATCATATTAACTACTTGGGGGATTTGTTGACAATGAAAGTACTCAAATAACCCATTACCCAGCAAATTGAAGCGAGAAACTATCTTTTAATATCTTTGGAATACATAATATTTTAAATTTTCAAATTTTTATTAATTTATTTAATCTTTTTTCTTAAACTAGGGATTTCTTTATCCACAATAACTCATTCAACAATAATGGTTGAACCAAATGAACCCCAAGCAGAACACCTAAAGGAAAGTCCATAGCTCCTATATCATAATCTCATTGCATGACGTTGTCATTTATGCTACCAACAATAACCGAATTGCAAATAACACACTACCAACAAAAAGGAAGATAACAAATAGTAAAGATGAAGACAATGACAATGTTACTCAAAAGAGAATTAAGAACACTTAGAAAAATTCAAATTAAAAGTAGTATTTATTTAGACTATCATTTTTAGACCAAATATTTAGACTATCGATTTTACAAGGTTGCAAACATTTATTTTAGTAATAATTATAATGAATTTCCTATATTATATATCTTGGATTCATATACTTTGAGTTAGATATCTAAATTAAATAAAAAAATTCGACATTCAATTACTCAAGTATAAACTTCTCATATATAATCTTGCATTGATATACTTTCAAATATTTATTTAAATATAAACATTGGACATTAACCCATTCGCGCAATGCGCGTATAAAACTAGTAAAATTAATAAGTAAGAAATAAATTCATAAGTCCTATCCTAATGCTGAAGTATTTGGAGGTCAGTCGACTGAAGCTGCCTCCACTGAGACTTGAACCCACTCCCTTCCACATAAGAATGTAAATCGGGTTTCACTAGACCACTCATATTATTTCTAAATATTAAATAGTTTGAAATTGTGAGAGACGAGACAAAGCAGCAGCGGTATGGGTAATAATGAGTTTTGGTGAAAGTATGTTGCATGGACAAGGTTCTACGATGTATTTTTGACCCGGGTCCAAATTAATATTCAGATGATGTATTTACAATTAATATATTATACGCCTTTCAACCAATAAATTATGGGCCTATAATTAAATTGAACGTACATAATGTGTTAACTACAAACATATAATTTTTTAATTGCAAGCACATAAATTATGCATCTACTACAATTAACTTATTATGTATATAATTGTTAATATATTATATGTCTGTAATTAATAAGTTATGTGCATGCACTTAATAACTTATGTGTCTTCAATTTATTTATAGACTCGTAATTCAGTTAACTGAAAATATATAATAAATTAACAACGGGCACATAATATAGATGTTGTTTTTAATAATGCAATGTAGACCCTGGTACATGGTAGTATAACAATTGCACCTCCGCATGTTAGGTCCATATTGATTAAATACTACTCCGTAATTGTTATTTCATAGATCGTGGTGATTGGTGAATATGACATGCCGGGTTAATGATAATGAATTCCACTTCAATGGCCCTATTTGTGTTTTTTAACGTAACAGATGTACTGAAAAGGAGAATGCGTGTAATGGTGTAAAAACAAACAAAAAATACAAAGGAGGAAAGACGTGTGAGATGTATGTGCGTGGATTTGACTTCTAATGGCCCATATTATATTATTATTACAACCAATATTCTGTGGTAGGTGAGTTGCAATTGGTAATAATTATCATTAAATATTATATTAGTTTTTAGTACTTTTACACTTTACGAATATGATTTTAAACCTAGGATACTATACTAATGGATATAGTTGTCTGCATCCCATTCTTTAGCCTCACTTCATAAATTATCACCCCATTTTTGTATAGTAAAGGTAGATTATCACCCCATTTTTGTATAGTAAAGGTAGTAAGTCATGATCGATGGCGGGAGTATAATAATTTGAATCTTATTTGAAATATGAATAGAATTTTTTTTATTGATAATCGACAATGTGGATTAAACTTCTGTGTGTGCACGAAAACTAAAATATTACCAATGAGTTGAATTTATATATGTAAGTATATGTTCATCACAAAAGGCTTGTACCACATAAAAGATCAATCAAAACATCTTGGACTAAAGTAAAATGATGACACGTTAACTTCAAAACGATTTTCATCAATTAACATTTTCTATAAAATTTAAAGTAAAAGAGAATATAAAGATGTTCAAATATCAGCTAGTATAGTGGTAATGAAGTGTAGTTTACTAAGTTGACATTGTGTCAACAAAATCTTACATTCAATGGATAAAAAAAAGTTTAAACCTAAATTTATTTTTCTATTTTTCTTCTCATACAAAAAAAAAAAAAAAAAGAAATTTATCGTCGTCTAAGAGATATATCATTGAGAAGCTCTAAATAAGCAAGATGTGAGAAATATTCATCCGTGTAGATGAATCTACGTGTAGATCAGATAATTTTATGAGTTATCAACTAACAATTTCTTAAATCATGAGTTACAACAGAAGAAATAAAAGGAGGTCCAGAATCATTCGATACTCTACTAATTAACAAGTTGTGTAGTATCAAATTTAGCTAAGAGATGAACCATCATTGGTTGATCCTCCTGACCGACGCACATGACAGAACAAAATATCGTGAAAATAAGACATTAAAAATTTAATGTCCTCTAAAACTAGACCAAAAAGAGAAAAATTTGGGGTGTTGAGATTGGTAATCAAAATTTTAACATCAAATTGTTAAGATAACTTAAATCTAAAATTAAACAAGCATTCACGCATTTGTGATCATTACAAATTAAGAATCAATTATCAAAGTCATTACAAATATAATTGTAGATCAACGTACTTCAATACCCTATAGCTTAATTTCCTTAAATTCGTAAGCTACTAATACTATGCAGTTCAATAGATGCATGCGGCAATATAATCGAGTTATGGATCTCGAATCATCACATACACATACGCACCATTAAAAATAAAAAAGTAGAAAATGCAAAAAATAACCACATGCAATGGGTTTGGTCTACCTTCTATATAAGTTTTAAGGAAACCAACAGCGACAACTCCGATAGGCATATTAATAAGAAGTATTACGAGCGTGTAAAGCAACTGACGCCTAGCACGACTGGTCAAAAGAGGGTCCTGATATGTTAAAATAAATAAATTGTTACTCATATTTTTACCGATAACTAGTTATATTTATAATTAATTTATTTCATTGAATAAAATACACATGCATTGAGTTATCGTATTTATTACCGGGCTGTCAGTGAGAGACTCAGGATTCGCAGCTATTGGAGGATGTCCAACCTCCTGATCCACGTGAAAATACACAAATTAATAATTAATAACATTAATAAAAGAAATTTAAAGGGAAAAAAAGATACTAACATTTTGTCTAGCTGGTACTAATCCATCTGGGGATATTTCAAGATCAGAAGTCTAGATGGGATTATTAATGGATCAAGTATATAAGTTTCAAGTTTAGCTACGACATTATTGTTGAGGACTAATGCACTAAATGTAATATTAGTAGATGCCCGCAAGCTATACAAAATATGAGACCGTCTATGCGAAATATATGTTTAGAAATTACATTAAAAATTATATTAAATATAAAAATTTGTTAGAAATAAATTGTAATTCGATTTTGATGAGGCAAAAAAAATGTATTTTAGGATGAAAATTTTAGTCCCCTACTTATTTTCATTTTATTTCGTATATGAGCCAAATTTAACACGTTCGGGAAAATTAATTCAATAAGTGAAGTTCTTTTAGTGCTGAGGAATTGAGTAATACCCTGAGGAATACAAGCTTGGTGCAAAGGCACTCAAAGTTCTTTTAGTGCTGACTTAGTGTTCAAGGTTGCACTAAAAGAGAAGTTATAAAAGTGCTAAGTTGGTTAACTAGCACGTGTTACTTCACGTGTTAATTGCTTGAAAAGTCTATTCACCCTACCCTACCCTTTCTAGACTTTCCACCACTTGGGACCAACAAAATTAAATTTAAAAATTATTTTGATCATTTAATTGTAAATAAGACAAGTAAATACTTACTGCATCTGCTGATGCTAGCTCTGAATCAATGGCATTCAAAGGCTTTTCAATCTCCTCCTGAAACCAAAACATAGCAATCAATAATGCTTATATAATACTGTAATAGTTTGACTTAAAAATATTTATATATAATAATAAAAAAAAAAAAAGAGTACAACTTACAATGACAGATGTAACACGGACACTATCTGTATCCTGCCTATCAAGTGAAGCCTCAAGACTTGAGGCACTTGACGACTTCCCAACCTCCTGAAATCAAAATATGCCAATTAATATTCCATCGTACTTATGCAATAGTTTATTATCATAAAAAAAAATGTAGAACTTACAAAAGAGGGAGTAGTTGAGTCACTATTTGGAGGTGATTCCTCAACCTCGAAAGCACCTGAGAAATCCATAGTCACCTAAAGCCAAAACATTTCAATTGATTATTTTTGTTTAAAACAACCATGCATCTACTATATAAAAGTAATAAAACAAAGAAAAAATAAACTTTAAAAAAACAATCATATAAAAAATACTTACAGGAATGTCAATGAGCCCAGTGATAAGCAAGTACAACTTCCTCAATTGGATGAGGAAGAACAACATCAAGATGATCCAAATAGTCGTCATATCTCTGGTAAAAAAAAAACGCAGCAAATTCTTAATTTTTTTCTTATAAAACTAATTAGATAATGAAATTTTTGAATTTTAATTTTTCAAGTAGAGTGACATTTTGTCCCAGACATGATAAATCGACTTGTAATCAATAAATATGGTTTGATTAAGTAAAGAGAATACAATGTAGTCATAAAATAATTGTAGTACGACATTCAAATTCTTATAGGATGAAGTTTCAAAAAATAAGATCTTTCACTTTTTTTAATGGTTAAAAGCAACAAATTAAATAAAATAAATATTATTATATTTTAATTCTTACTACATAATAAAATATTTACACACACACATATATTATAATTTTTTTAAAACAAGTCACACATTTTTTTTTGTGTACACTAATTTGGCATGCCTAGCTGAAAAGCTAATAGCTAATAAGCTAACTAAATGATATTAAAGTGTTTGGTAAAATTAATTATTGAAATAGCTTATAAGTGTAAGAAGACATAAAAAGATAAACTAAGATATTATGATTTTGATTAATGAAGAGTAGATGGTGTCATTTTTGTAAATTGATAAAGATACAAAAGGGGAAAATTTAAAAAGCTAAAAGCTTATTTTGAAGTCTACTTAGGATATCGTTTCAAAATAAGCTATTATTTTAAACTCCATATTTGATATACAATAATCTCTCTCTAGCCTTGTCTAGGGTTTTCTCCTCCCTCCTAGGGTTTCCAAGGTTTTGTCGTCGTTTTTCTTGCTCTTCTTCCGGTTTTCTTCCGGCTTTCTTCCTCTTTCTCCTTCCGCTACGCTTATCAGTGTGGTGTGTGAGTTCGTGTTCATGGCTGGTGCAACATCACAGAACGCTGTTGCTATGGTTACGGAGCGGTGGGCTGATATGGCGCTCGATGACGAAGATGAAGCTTTTGAACCTGTCGGTCTGGATGCGCCTGATGACGGTGATGGTGGTTCCCGAACATGGCCAGTTGTAGGACGTTTTCTTACTGAAAAGTTGGTGAAGTTGGAATACATGCGTCAAGTTTTAGCGTCGGTTTGGAAGCCAGTTAAGGGAGTTCAAATCACGGAGCTACAACCCAACCTTTTTATGTTTGTTTTCTTTCATGAAACAGACATGCTTTACGTGATTGACGAAGGACCTTGGTCTTTTGAAAATTGCACGCTCCTTTGCCGGCAAGTGCTAGACGGTGTTCTCCCCGGTGATGTGCCCCTTGTGTCGGTTGATATGTGGGTACAGTTGCACGATGTACCAGTAGGTTATACCTCAACCATGATCCTCGAGCAGATTGGTAACTTCCTAGGAGAGTTCGTGAAGTGCGATGAACGATTTGTTGGGGCCCCTTGGCTCGATTTCTACCGTGTGCGTGTGGCTTTGCCGGTTGACAAACCGCTCAAAAGAAGGATGAAATTGCTCAAACGTGATAAGACTTGTAGTTGGGTTACTTTCAAGTACGAAAGACTCCACTGTTTTTGTTTCTTTTGTGGCATGTTGGGGCACACCCATAGATTTTGCATCAAAGCGAGAGAGGCAGCTTTACCGTTAGACCGTTACCCTTATGGTCCAGAGCTTCGTGCGGGGCAGAGAAAGGGACCTAGGGCGGTCGGTGAAAGTTGGCTTGTGCCAGTTGGGGGACCGCCTCGAGCAACCAGCGGGGTGGAGGAGTCTGTGACCGATCATGGCAGGCACGCGGCTATTTCGGTTCAGCCGACTTCACGTGAGTCTGAGGTTGGAGTAGTTGCTGTTTCCAAACGGAGAAGGGAGGGATCGGGCAGTAGTAGCCGACGACAGGCTGTTAATGTTGATGTTGTTATGACCGAGAGTTCAAAAAACTTGCATATGGCGGGTTCTGGTTCCCAGACCCGCCCGTCATCATGAGTACCCTTAGTTGGAACTGTCGTGGCTTGGGCAATCCACGTACAGTTCGAGAGGTAGTGGACTTAGTGTCCCGTAAGAAGCCCGAGTTTGTGTTCTTGATGGAGACCAAGGTGGGGCGGAGTCATGCTGAGCGTCTTCGTATCAAACTTGGTTTTGAAGGTCTGTTCTATGTCGATAGTATTGGATTGAGTGGTGGATTGGCACTGTTCTGGAGAAAGAATAATACCGCACGATTATTGAGCTTCTCTAAAAATCATGTGGATGTGGAAGTTCAAATGGCTGGTCTGAGCACTTGGAGGATGACTGGCTTCTATGGCTTTCCTGAGCGTAGCCGGAGAAGTGATTCATGGGATCTTTTGCGGTCGTTAGCAGGTAGGTCCACTCTACCTTGGGTGGTCCTAGGTGATTTTAATGATCTTCTCTTCCAGCATGAGAAGCGAGGTGGCAACCCACACCCTGATGGCCTTTTACGAGGATTTGGGGAGGCTGTGGATGATTGTGGATTAGCCCAATTGCCCATGCACGGATATCAGTTTACTTGGGAAAGGGGCAAAGGCACACCAAACTGGATGGAGGAGAGATTGGATAAGGTGCTTGCTAGATCAGATTGGTGCAGCTCATTACCAGGGGCTTCTGTGACTAACCTGGTTACCCGATCCTCAGATCATTCTGCTATCTTTTTGGGGGTCAGAGGGGAAGAGCAGCCCCGGGGTGGTGGTTACAGGAGATTCAGATTTGAAATGGCATGGATCCATGATGAGGGGTGTAGACAGCAGGTAGAGGAAGGATGGCAGGAGGGAATGGGCGGAGGTTTACTTGGCTGTCTGCAACATTGTGGTGACAAATTGAACCGCTGGGGTGGTGACCACTTCCATAAGTTTGGGGAGAAAATTAAAAACTTACGAAAGGAGCAGCTGCATTTCAATGGGCGATTAGATCACCGATCTTTGGAAGAGTACCAGCATATTGAAACTGAGTTATGTCAATTAGAAACTCAGGAAGAGGCGTTTTGGAGGCAGAGAGCGAAACAGCATTGGTTGAGGGGTGCAGATGCTAACACTAAATACTTTCACAGGTATGCCTCTGCTCGTAAAAAGAAGAACACTATTCTTAGATTAAAAGATGAATCTGATGTGTGGGTGGAGGGTGGTGATTTGAATAATGTTGTGCTTAACTATTTCCGTGACATTTTTACATCAAATGTTTTACCAAACTCTGCTTTGGACACTTTCTTTGCATCTATAATTCCTCGAGTTTCCCAGACCCAGAATGAGGACCTTTTGAGACCTTTTGAAGCAGAAGAAGTAAAATCAGCCTTATTCTCTATGTTCCCTGATAAAGCTCCTGGGCCAGATGGCATGAACCCAGGTTTTTATCAACACTTTTGGGATGTGGTGGGAAGTGATGTTACATCCTTTGTGCTTAAGTGTCTGAATGAGTGCTCGTTCCCGAATGGCCTGAATGATACAAATGTAGTGCTCATTCCGAAGAAAGAGTGCCCGGAAAAGGCATATGATCTCCGGCCTATAGCACTTTGCAATGTCATTTATAAGATCATGGCCAAGATGGTGGCTAACAGGATGAAGCCCCTGTTAGGTGAGGTGATTTCTGACTCCCAAAGTGCCTTTATTCCTAACAGGCTTATCACAGATAATATTTTGGTTGCTGCGGAAATATGCCACTATCTGAACAGAAAGCAGTGTGGTATGGTAGGTTGGGGTGCTTTGAAGTTGGATATGGCAAAAGCATATGACCGCATGGAATGGTCATATCTGCGTAAGATGTTATTGGCTTTGGGTTTTTCTGTTCAATGGGTGAACTTGGTTATGCTCTGTGTGACCACGGTTTCCTACAATTTCCTGGTGAACGGTAAAAATGTTGGACAGATTATCCCGACTCGAGGTATTAGACAGGGAGATCCCCTATCACCTTATTTATTCATTATTTGTGCTGAGGGTCTTTCCCTGTTATTACAACAGGCTGAGGCGCGGAAGGATTTTCATGGTTGTAGGGTTGCTAGGGGGGCCCCTCCTGTCTCACATTTGTTTTTTGCAGATGACAGCCTCCTGTTTTTTAAAGCAACAACTCAAGAGGCTGGTGCCATTAAACAGTGTCTTGTTACGTATGAGATTATGTCTGGGCAGGCAGTGAACTTCCATAAATCAAATGTATGTTTCAGCAGAAATACACCTGAAGTTGTTAGAGATGACGTGGCCTCTGTTTTGGGGGTTGTCAAGGCCCGAAATTTTGGTAAATATCTCGGTCTCCCATCGTTTATTGGAAGAGATAAAAAGGCTGTGTTTTCTTATGTGGAGGATAAAATTAAACACAGGATTGGCTCATGGAGTAAGAAACTCATCTCACAAGCAGGTAAGGAAATACTCCTCAAAAGTGTAGCCCAATCTATGCCTACCTTTTCTATGAGTGTTTTCTTGCTTCCGAATTCGGTCTGTTTATCTATTGAAAGAACTATGAACCGGTATTGGTGGGGGTCTGGGAATGATAGAGGAATTCACTGGAAAGCTTGGGATCGCTTGTGTATCCCTAAAAAATATGGTGGTCTCGGGTTCAAGGATTTGAGAGCTTTTAATCTGGCAATGTTAGGTAAACAGGCCTGGCGTTTCCTAACGAGGCCAAATTCCTTAGTAGCAAGAATTTATAAGGCTAGGTATTATCCTAGAACCTCTTTTACTGAAGCTACTTTGGGAAATTGCCCTAGTTTCTGCTGGAGAAGTATTATGGCTGCACATGAATTAATTTGTAGTGGTATACGGAGAAGAGTGGGTGATGGAAATTCAACCTTAATCTGGGGACATCCCTGGTTACCAGATGACCCTTCTCCAATGGTCCAAACAGCCATGCCTCACGAGCTTAATGGATCTTTGGTCTCCGGGCTCATTGACCCCACAACTGGAAAATGGGATGACGCAATAGTACGTGACATTTTCGACCCAATTGATGTGGATCGTATATTGGAAATCCCGGTTAATACACATTATGCAGACTCTTGGTTTTGGCTTGGTGATCTTAAAGGTTGCTATACGGTCAAACAAGGGTACAGGCGTATGATTGGGAATTTTGAGACAGCCCCAGGACACTTTGATAAATGGCTACATCTTTGGAAACTTAAATGCCCTGCGAAGTGGAAAACTTTCGTTTGGAGAGCCCTTTCTAATACCCTCCCCACTACTACCAACTTGATTTTAAAAAGAGTAGAAGTTGATCCAACATGCCCAATGTGTGGAAATTTGCATGAGAACACTATGCATGCACTTGTTTTATGTGACTATTCAAAGCTTGTTTGGAATGTTTCTTGTTTGCACACTCCAACTGTGACAAATCATGATTTTGGTATGTGGTTTACCCAACTCCTAACCGCCCTAACTGAAGAGGATATTATTGTTGCTTTATCAGTTTTATACCACACTTGGCGGGCTCGCAACAGGGCGGTGTGGGAAGGGGCGCTGCCTCGACCACAAGGAGTATGGAGATCAGCCTTTTCAGCAGCCTCGGCTTGGAGACAGGTGCACTCTGCACAGCCCCGCCAGCAGCAGCCGACATCACCATCAGTACAAGCAGCCGATACGTCTTTCCACTGCCGCTTCGATGCAGGTTACCAGGCGTATTCACGGCGAGCGACGGTCGGAGCGGTGCTCTTGGATCAAAGTGGGAATTTCCACGCAGCTTTCAATGGTTCCTTATCAGCCTGTTTTTCACCCCTTATGGCAGAAGCTTTGGCATGCAAGGAAGTACTATCTTGGTTAAAAGACCGCAATCTGTCTTCGGTTCATATCTATACCGACTGCTTAACACTCAAGGAATTGTTAACTACATCAGATTCTACTCTTTTGTCTTATGTTAGCTTTTCTATTGATGACTCTAGGTCTATTATGTCTTCTTTTAATTCTTGCTTTGTTAGTTTAATTCCTAGGTCTGCCAATCGGGCAGCACACGCACTTGCTGCGTTAGCTTTCTCGCAGGTTAATTCGTTGTATTGGGATTCAATCCCTCCTGACTCTATTTCTGGATTAATTTAATCTATGTTACAGTTGGGTTTTCAAAAAAAACTCCATATTTGATTGATTATTTATAACTTAAACTAAGCTATAAGCTTTAAAATAAGTTCTATCAAACAGAGCCTAAGTCTTAAAGTTGGAAGCTTAAAAGCTAATAGCTACTAGCTTATTTTGAAACCGCGTTTCAAAATAAGCTATCATTTTAACTTCCTCATATTTTACAAAATAGAGCTAATTTATAGTTTAAAATAAATTACATACTCTAAAATATGCTCTATCATACACAGCAGTACTACTACTTCCTTTTTGTATACACTAATTTAATTGTTAAAATAATAATATAAAACAAAATAGTTGCGTCAAAAAAAAAAATAGTTATTCTTATTCTCTTCTCCCAAAAACGGCCTATTGAATCGGTAAGCTAAACTCGTGCAACTTTTATTATTACTAGTTACTAGTTATAATTTGCAAGTTGCGCAATTAAATTAATGTCCAATGTGAAAAATTAAAATAAGTAGATAATTAATATAATTTTTAAATATGTAAGTTATTCCATGTAAAATAGAATTGATTGTTTTTAATATGATCGAATTATGCTGTAAATTCCTATTTAAACATACAAAATTCTCTAGTATTTTAGGGGGAAGACACAGGTTAAACTAAATAATTCTCATAATAATTTGTTAACAATCAAAGTAGCTAAGGGTAGACAACAGGTTTCCAATCCCCTTTTCTTATGACATTTTCCTGAAAATTAAAATAATTGTATTTTAAATTTCTTTAAAAATTTAATATACTAATAAAAAAAACAAGGAGGAGGAGGAGGCAGCAGCCTCCTCCGTAGATCTGGGCGGAGGAGGAGGAGGCAAAAATTGCCTCCTCCTCCATCCATCCGCGACTTGAACGGAGGAGGCTACCCCTCCTCCGTTCGTCGGCGGAGGATGACCATTTTTCTAAAGCAGGTGTTAAAAAATATTAATCACAATATATTAGGGTTCAGTTAGCTACCTTGTTGAGTGATGATGAGGGTCTTTCTTCTTCCTTCCTATGTTTCTCTCGTGGATGTTCTCCGCCCTGCAACTTCTGTCTCGGCTCTCTCAGATCTGCTTTTGAGAAAGAAGATTGTGAGTAGTGAGCAAGAAGGAAGAAGAAGAAGAGTTGGTTTTACAAGTAAGACAGATAGAATATATATAAAATGAGTTACGTAAGTATGTATACATAAAAAAATTTTCCTGGGTTCTGGAGAAGAGAGAATCAGGATATGGTAAAATAAGAAAGTAAGGTGAGATATTTGTTTGTAGGAAACATTTTCTCATGAGCCAGACAAGAATTCCTCCACAGAATCTCATCTGACCATACCCAAATTTGAACAAAACCAAAATGGAGAGAGAGAGGGAGAGGGAGAGGGAGCTAACGTTTGTGATCTTGGATGGATGAGGAGGGGCCGGCCACAGATCGAAGCTAAGTGAGAAGATGTGCTGAGCAGAGCCTGTGGAGAAAGAGAGAGAGAGAGAGAGAGAGGTGGGTTTTGCCTTGTTTCCTTAGCTTAAAAGGCGGAATGCAGAAGAGCTGCAGCCATGCTTCTGACAATATGATCCTCACTTGCTCTCATCATCTTCTGGTGTAAAACTCACAGTTTTGTTCATTAGAGGATATTTGTCTATGTTCTACAAAGAATCCAAAAATAATTATAATATTGTTATGATGGGTGTGATAAATAATCCAAAAATAATTACCTTAATTATTAGGGAAAACAAAAACTTGGTGTACTAGGCAACCACATGAAAAGGGCAATACAATTCGTATGGAAATCATACTAACAATATTGTATATATACAACTGTCCTCGATATCTCATGACCTTTCATTTGAGGGAGGCCATTATATGCCATTTGAGCACAAAATGCTTGGCTTTCTTTTCTTCCTTTCCACATTCAATATTTTTACATCTAACAAACACTTAGTTTGCCTGTCTAAACTTTTTTTCATTTTTGTAAATTCATACTTGAAATTAATTAAACTAATATTCACACTTTGGTTTAATACTAAAAACGTAGTACACAACAAAACATCCTCTTTAGTGGCAAATTATATCGTGGACCATGGTCCACAATGCATTATGCACCATGATCATAATTGATACTGCAGTTGTGTTGAACAGATACTGCAGTTTTGTTGAAAGTATACTGCAGTTGTGTTGAAAAGGAACTGCAGTTGTGCGGAACAGAGGTCGTGTCATTCATCTGGAACTGCAGTTGTGTTGAACGGATACTGCAGTTGTGTTGAAAAGATACTGCAGATGTGTTGAACGGATACTGTAGTTGCGTGGAACGGATGAACGGCCTTTGTTCCGTGCAACTGCAGTTTCCTTTCAACACAACTACAGTATCTTTTCAACACAACTACAATATCCGTTCAACACAACTGCAGTATCAGTTATGATCATGGTCCACAATGCATTGTGGACCATGGTCCACGATATAATTTGCCGAATCAGAGTCCACCTTGCATGGTCGACCCTGATAAAAAATCGATGTCTTATATTAAGGGCAAATTATGCCATGGATCGACCCAAGTCCACCTTGCAAGGTGGACCGGTGGATCCAAGTTCATGTTTACAATTTAAAAACTCTATGTTCACAATTTTAAAACTCTATTGAATATACTATTGAGTATAGAGTTCTGAAATTGTGAACATAGTGTTTAAAAATTGTCCGTGAACAAAGAATTTTAAAATTGTGAATATATAGCACTAAAATTATGAACATAGAGTACTAAAATTGTGAACTTTGACCTAGGTACAATTTACAAGGTGGATCCCGGTCCATGGCATAACAACTATATATTAAATCTCACTAATCAAACCAACCACATAAATGTGATGGGAGTAAATGGAGTTGGTTTAATTATTAAGTGGAGATCGAGTTTCCTAATTATTTAGGTCCCTCCGCGTACGACAAAGACTTGGAGGGAGAGAAGAAGAAGACGAGCGAGTTTCCTTAAATGGTTTGGGAGAAGAGTTTCCTTAAATGGAAACACGTGTGAAAGTTGTTGAGGGGTGATTATGACCCTTAACAACCTTAGCGTCCCATCTTCCCACACACCTGAGAATCCCCAACACAAGAATTGATCTTTGACCAATAGCCTTTTAAGGTTAAAAATATAAAAAGAATTTCTACTCATAAGTCATAACCAAATGTCCATGCTATTATCATCCATCTCCGCCCTTTTCTCTCACCCTCCCATCAAATATAAAGTTTCCAACGAAATTTTGCTAATCCCACCCACCCCCTCACTTTAGTAACTGTACGGGTTGGAGTAAAAATTTTGAAATTTTAGGGATGAAAGAAATATGGCATTATTATTCGAGGTTGTATTTATTAAACTCGTGATATTTAAATACAAATTTTTTTTTGTACTACTGACTCTATTACATTGTAATATTACATTGTAATATTTGTTCATCTATATATACTTTCTCAACTTATTGAAACACAAAGAGTTAATATCGCATCGATCTCATTACCTCTCATTTGGGGTATAACCGAGTGCCACTAGACCACAAGATCTTTGAAATTTATTGTTAATTTATTTGGAATTGAGAAATCTAAACATCATTTATAGTTTTTGGGTTCAATTCATCGAACCCAAACATAACCCGACCCGGATTGTCTG
Source organism: Ipomoea trifida (assembly GCA_003576665.1). Classification (NCBI taxonomy): domain Eukaryota; kingdom Viridiplantae; phylum Streptophyta; class Magnoliopsida; order Solanales; family Convolvulaceae; genus Ipomoea; species Ipomoea trifida. The sequence continues at coordinate 5,471,827 of CP025659.1, read as the reverse complement.
AACTCGATCTATTCATATTGGTGTAATTTTTGTCCGGGCTTCGAGTGTTACAAACAATTAACAAACACTTTATTCATGATTAACATTGTATTTTAATTTTAGTACATGTATTGCATTTTCATTTTGACCCGACTAGTCTCACACAAATTTTTGCCTTATTAAAAAATGACACGCCAACTGTCACGTATGAGGTTATTAGAATTCAGGGATAAATTAAATAACCAGTTTTTGGGTTTGAATGCACAAAAATCACAAGTTGATGGGTTTATTAATTGCTACTTTAAAATGTTTAAGGACCTATTTTTTTTTTTTTTTTGAATACTATTAACTCTATTACAATGTAGTATCTGTTCATACATACTTTCTCAACCTACTGAAGTGAAAAGTGAACCAAAAGCTAGAGATTTTAATAATGTGCGTCAATTTAAGGTGCATCATTTTAACAACTTGTCAAGCACCTTATGCTCAGATAGCATGTAGTAATTCTCCCATATGAGAGGTCATGAAATCGAGTCTCAGTGGAGGCAAATTGATTTTTTGTGCTTCAATAAGTTGAGAAAGTATGTATGAACAAATACTATAATGTCCTTTCAAAAAAAAAAATACTACAAAGTAGTCGGCCCGGCTAGCGGCGAGTCATGTCAGTAAAGACGAGGGATAAATTGATAATTATAACTAAAGCACATTCACATTCGAAAAAATTAATTAAGCTAAAAATTAACTGACACATACCGAAGATGATATCAGATGAGATTATCTGAGCTAAAGCACATTCAAATTTGAGAAAATTATTTAAGTTAAAACTAAGGCACTCTAAAGATGATATCACTATATGTCTATATCAGATGAGATGATTCTATTCTATTCTCAGCTCTCTCTCTATGTACATGAATTTTTGAGATCATAAATTAAACATATATTATTGCATATCCTTCTGACACGTCAATGCCCCATTTATTTGCATGACCCTAGGCCCTAGCCGGCCAGGAAGATTTCATGTCGTGGCATTAATTATATTCTCAGCTCTCAGATCCCGAGCTCCATCTGGACCACCTCTCTCATAAATATGGGATTATATAAATCATAAGTACCCATCTGTGGGTTTCAAAAAAAAAAAAAAAAAAAGTACCCATCTATGTACGTACGTATGTACTAGGTTGCAGCCTGCAGGACTCCCTTGACCCTACCCATCCAACATTAATTTCATGCCATTATATTCTCTCCATCTCTCTCTTCATAAAACCAAGCTAATTTAAGGATACTTAATTTGCATTAATTATATTATTGCTCTATCTATCCCACTCACAAATATTAATAGATCTCTCCCTTTCTTAGCTTCTACATACAAACCTCACCTAGCTCATTGTTTTGTTTTACACTATACCCTATACTTGTTCCACCGGCTTAATGCCATCAACCTACCTACTTATCATCACCTGACCGGCCTCATCATTTTTATTTTTTCATAAAAATGATTTGAGTTTATAATCAATAATATAATCCAAATACAAATATTGAACTAACTTAAATAATATCATAGTTTAAACTAAAATTAATTTGCCCCTCAATAAATACTACAATTATTTTTGGTCATAGTTGACAAGTTCAATTACATAAAATTGATGAGATTAATCTTTGGTATATAATTTAAAACTATATTTGATTTTTTTTTTTAATAAATTACCATCATTTGAAATACAACAATACAATATTAACTCCAACATGCAAATCTCAATAAAATATTATAGATCACTCTTTAATTTGTGATCGAATTGAAAACCTAAGATACCTAGTATGTGCTCAAAAATATGCGTATTGACCTAGGCTGACTGTGGTTCATAATATAATTTGTGGATATTTAAATCAAAATTTGATAGGCAAAAATCACAAATATTTTATAATTAGATTATTATATCAGAGTCCATTATTATTATCACCTTTAAAAATATACAACTCATTGAATGGATAATTTTTAGCACGTACGGTGTAAATGAATAATGTTGCAGTCCTAAAAGCTGGCTTAGCTTGCAAGTTTGAAGTTATTACTATGATCTTTAACTTTCACTACATTCTATTTTAATTTGAGCTTCCGGAGGTGAGCTTGATACATTATATTATTAGGTAGGGAGTAAGGATGAGAATGATAGATGCATGATGGCTAAAGGTACATTTTGTAGGTTGCATGTATAACACAACATTACAAAAAATAATACCATCTATCTATGTACCTATATATATTATTAAAAATCATATGTCCATTTATTTATAAAAACAAAGGGCCTGTGTCTCGATCTGTCAGTGGGGGATATGATACTGCTTCACCTTAGTACGTGTTGTTACATCAAAACCTATTAGACCTTTCAAACTCACCAAGTTAAAGCGTATATATTCTTCTTTACCAAATTAATAGACTGTACTGATCGAAGATACAATATAATTCGATTAGGTGAAAATGACCAATATTGGATTAATTATAGTGAAAATGACATCAAACAAGCAATCTTTTTCACACTAATAGTACATATCATGCAAGCAAGCAAACACACAATTTCAGTTATCATAACAAGCAATAATTCGATTAGGTGAAAATGACCAATGCTTTCACATTGGATTAATTATAGTGAAAATGACATCAAACAAGCAATCTTTTTCACACTAATAGTACATATCATGCAAGCAAGCAAACACACAATTTCAGTTATTATTATTTTTTGTGAATGTTACTGACTCTATTACAGTGTAGTATCTGTTCATAAACTACTTTCTCAACCTACTGAAGAACGAGACAGCAACGCCTTCACTGAGGCTCGAACCCACCACCTCCCTTATACAAGGAAGGGTTTGATGCCACTGAACCACAAGGCCCTTGATGTGACTGCATATATCTATTTACAATTTTTGGTGTGAATGTTTTTTATTTTTTTTTGTTACAACTCAGTGAGTGAAGGTAAAGATGATTCTCGAAACTTAGCTATATTATATATGTGTGTAGAATTTCTTTATATGTATTAACATTATGGGCTGGGTATATTTGATGGGCTGATGGGCTATCCATTTTGATCAAATGCAACATAAAATGAAACCTTGGTAATATAAGGCCCATATGTATATATTTACTCATTCTTAATTATAACTTGTTTAGTATTATTTTTGTAGAAATTTATTATCCTACATTCAATATTGTATCCTGAAAAATTGTCAACAATGTATTTATGGTGTTTTTTAAGATTCACTATTTACTCCGTTGAGTGTAGTGACTACTGGTTAGTATATTATACTATATTTTAATTGTGAAATTGAATTTTAGGGTGTGTTTGGAAGCCCGGAAAATGACTTCTGAAAGTCATTTTTCGGGCTTCGGGTGTTTGGGAACACCCAGAAAATGTGGTCAACGGAAATCAATTTCCGTTGACCACGGAAAATAACCCACTTTTTCCGGAAAATGACTTCCGGATAATTTATCCGGAAGTCATTTTCCGGAAGGGGTTTAGGGTTTAGGGTCAACGGAAAATGTGGTCAACGGAAATCAATTTCCGTTGACCACGGAAAATAACCCACTTTTTCCGGAAAATGGAAGGGAGGGACGGCAGGGGAAATCAATTTCAGTCCAGCGTACTGGTTTCCGGCGGAAACCAGAGCAGTCGTTCCCCCCCCCCCCCCCCCCCCCCTTTTAATTTTTTTTTTAAATTAGTTATATTATAATAAATATTATTATGTTATGTATTTTTTATATTTTAAATAAAAGAATAAAATTATATAATTATATATTTCTACTCATTTTCCACTCATTTTCTGGAAAATGAACCAAACACCTAAAGACAGTTTTCCAGAGTACATCCAAACACGGAAAATGAACTCATTTTCCGGAAAATAACTCATTTTCCAGAAAACATTTTCCAGAAGTCATTTTCCTGCGTTCCAAACACACCCTTAATATGTTGATCAAATTTTTTTAATTTAATAATATTGTAATATTACAAATGTTAATAATTTGTAATTAAAGTTCAAATTGTATTAAGTTGTATGATACCTTACTTCTTGTTTTTTATAATAATTAGTGGAACATATATTCCTAACTAATACTTCCTTTTCATCTAAAAAATGTGAATAAAAAATACTAATGAAGATACTTTAATTTATCAATAAACTTCAACAATGAATATTTATACAAAATATCTTTTACGTTAATATAACATAACTTACGAATGTATAATTTTTAGTCTGTGCATCGCACGAGATAGTGAACCTTTGAGTTTTATCATGCCTTAATATTTTATTAAGTTTTATGATGTCTTGCTTCTTATACTAAGGGTGTGTTTGGAAACTTGAAAAAATGATTTATGTAAATTATTTTTCGGGTTTTCATTGTTTGGCTAGATGGGGAAAATGTAAGTCAGTGAAAAATATAATAAGGGTGTGATCAATGAAAAATAGAGAGAATTTTAGCAATAGTGGATCAACTATTTTTTTATCAAATAATTGGACAAACATTTTTTAGTTCATAGTTTAGACATAATTTTATTAGCTTTTATTAGTACATTATACATGTGGATATTTAGTAATTTTTTTTCTTTTTATTTAAATGTAATTATATTTAGTATTGGATGAAAATGCAATGAGTCGGAGTTCAACTCTATCGATAACTTCTGGCATAAAGAGACTCAACTCATTGTTTTTTAAAAAAGGAGACGATTACTGCCGTCTCCAATTGTTTTTTTTTAACTAGTTATTTTAAGTAATATTTTTTAAAAATTATTTTTTAAATTGGTAACCGACACGCCAGCACAATTTTAGGTAAATAAATCATTTTGAATTTAATTACATGAGTTTGTGTAACTCATAGACCAATTTCATTCTTTTTTAGTTCGATAACTTAATTGTAGTTTGATGTGCAATTCAATAGCATATTTAACCCTTATTCATAAAACAAATTATGGCAATGGATACTTGTGCTTGCCTCATACGTCATAATCACTATCATGGATCGGAACATGGCATGTGTTTGCAAGTGTATTAGGGTTCGTTTTGAAACCCGAAAAATGACTTATGAAAGTCATTTTTATGGATTTTTCAATGTTTGGTTACTCAATTAAAATGAATTAAAAGGAAAATATTCATTATGATCAACAAAAAATAAGATCAATTTGGTGAAAAATGTATTCATAGTTTTTTAGTCGAAATACATTTTTCGAATTATTTATTTTCCAACCACCAACACCACTATCACCACCACCACTACCGTACCACACCACCACACCACAACCCCAACACCAACACGATCACAACCACTACCAGCACCACCACAACCAGCAACAACAAGTCAACAACCAACACTAACAATAATAACTACCACACCACCGTCACCGCTACCGCCACCGCCACCAATAACTACCACCATCACCGCATTATTGCTCTTATTATTATCGTCGTCGTCATCATCATCACCACTACGTCCACCACTACCACCATAACAAATAACATGTTAATTAAAAAAAAAACATAAAAAATACAATTTATTAACTTCCAGTTAAATAAAAAAAATTGTATTTAGACATTCAGCTAAACACTAAAGAATTAAAATATTTTAAAAAATAAGTTATTTTTTAAAAATCATTTTTCAAATCGTCAAATGGATCCTAATTGAGCTATTAAGTCCCAAAAGACCATGAGTTGAATTTGCGTGTTCAATATTTTTGATACTTTGATGATTATTTCCCAAATTCCTACCCGTTTACCCAAATGTTACGTGATTATTCCCAATCGGGTAAACATTTGGGTTTAGGGCTTTAGCAAATATCATCTGCCATTTCCGGCGGCTTCCTCGCCAGCCTCGCTATTTTTTCATTTGTTCCAGTTTGGATTTCTCTATCTCTACTTCATAGGCGTGGGTCTACACAATTCTCTTGTATATACCAATCCTCTGCAGCACTTATTATTAGTAAAAACTTTAATTTCACTTAACGGGTTTTTGGATTCATGAAATTCAAGCTTGGCTTCTTGCTTGGTGATTCTCAGCCAGACTCCAAAGAATGGCCAAGTATAGATCCTTTCCACACAATCCACTTCAGCCCTTGTTCTTTTCCCGCAAAATACCCTTCACCTCTTGCCCTTTGCCTGTAGAATCTTCTTCACAATCTGCTACTGGAGCACTCCCAGATGACCTAAGAGGCATGTGCTTTTCAGCATTAGAGCAGGTAATTCGACGGGGATTAGTGAATTCCGCACGGAAGCTTGTTCAGAGAATTATAAAGCATTCCTCATCCGTCCATGAAGCCATCTCTGCTGTTGATTTTGCACTTTCTAGGGGAGTGGAGCTCGATATCAAGAGTTATGATTTTCTTATCAGAAAACTTACGACTTGTGGCAAAGCCAGGATGGCAGAGGCAGTATATGTTGACTTCATATTGAGCAGAGGAGTTGAGCCGGATCATTATTTATTGAATTCCATGGTTCTTTGTTATTCTAAGTTGGGTAAGTTGGAGGAAGCCAAGTCTCAATTTGATAGACTTGTTGCAATGGAAATTATGCCTTGCAGTGCAGCGTGCAGTGAAATTATTAGTGAGTTTTGTGCACAAAACCGAGTCCTGGAGGGATTTCATGTGTTTCTTGAAGTGTGTGGTGCTGAATTTGTACTGAAGCTCCGGTGCTACAATGGGTTGGTGGATGGGTTGAGCTCAAGAGGGTACATAGATGAGGCACTCTGTGTGTATGACTTAATGTGTGATAAAGGGGTGCCACCCACTATTCATTTGCTTAAAAATTTGGTTTTCATGCTCTGTGGGAGTGGGCGGGTTGAGGAGGCTGAGTTGTTAAGTTTGAACATGGAATCTTTTGGTTTCTTTCTTGATAAAGTCATGTACACGGCTCTTATCAAAGGGTATTGCCAGAAACGAAGTATGAGGATGGCTATGAGATTGTTTTACAGAATGCTGAAAATGGGCTGCCAGCCAGATAATTATACATTCAACACGTTGATGCATGGTTTTTTGAACTTAGGCATGTTTGAAAAAATTCCTGTGTTGCATCACCAAATGGAGGAACTGGGGTTGAAGCTTAATGTTGTGAGTTACCAAATCATGATTAGCAAGTGTTGCAAGGTTTGTAAAGTTGATTTTGCATTGGCCCTGTTAAATAGTATGATACAGTGCAATTTAGCACCCACTGTATACTGTTACACGCCTTTACTTGCTGCACTTTATAAGGAAAATCGGTTAGCAGAAGTTGATCAATTGTATAATCAGTTGTTTGATCATGGACTTCTTCCTGATGAAGTTCTCTTCTTCACTGTAGTAAAAAACCACGTAGAAGGACATGAGATTAATCGGGCACATAATTTTGTGGCAGAAATTGCCAGAAATGGGTGTGGCATTGACCTCTCAGACATCTGTAGCACCAGTAGTAAATCTGCTGATGACATCATGCTTGAGACTGATCTTCTCCTTGAAGAAATTTTTTCACGAAACTCAGGTTTAGCTTGTGTTGCTTTTAATATATACATGATTGCACTGTGTTATGGAGGCAGACTGGAGGCTGCTTTGCTATGCATGGATAAAATGTCAAATCTTTCTCTTCAGCCTTCACTCCCAGCTTACAACTCCATGATTAGGTGTCTTTACCAGAAAGGACGAGGAGAAGATGCTAAATCCCTTGTTAAAGTAATGCAAGACCAAGGTCTAGTTCCAAGCATGTTGACATTCTTAATTATGGTGAATGAGCAATGTAAACAGGGTGACTTGCCATCAGCTATTGGGATTTTGGATCAACTAGAAGATAGTGGAATGAAGCCTAGTGTCGCTGTATATGACTCTATCATAGGGCATTTGGCTAGAGAGAAGAGAATACCGGAAGCATTAGAATTGTTTGCTAGAATGTGTGAGGTTGGAACTCTCCCTGATGAAACTATGTTTGTAACAATGATTAATGGTCTCTCAAAGAACGGACAAGCAATTGCAGCTCATGAACTCTTTGAAAAAATGTCGGAGTGTGGTATTCGACCAGGCTACCGTGCTTACACCGCACTTATAAATGGGTTTGTTAAGAAAAACATGATAGCAAAGGGATGCCTATATCTTGATAGAATGTTAAAAGAGGGATTTATGCCCAATGCTGCTCTTTATACTTCTCTGATCAACCAATTCTTAAGGAAGGGAGAAATTGGATTTGCGCTTCAGTTAGTTGATTTGATGGAGAGAAGTCAGATTGAGCAAGATATGATAACCCATGTTGCATTGGTTAGTGGTGTTTGCAGAAATATCCGATACATTAGTAGGAAATGGCATGAATCACAAAGACAATTTGAGAAGGCAAAGTATATGCTTTACCATCTACTCTGCCAGTATACTAAATTTTCGAAGGGGAAAGATTTGAAATTTTTTTTCAGTTCAAGGAAAGAACTAAAAGTTTTTGCACTGAAATTGATCAACAAAGTGAAAGAAACTAATTTTCTTCCGAACTTATACCTGCATAATGGCGTAATTGCTGGATATTGTTGGGCAAATAATATACAAGGTGCATATTGTCATCTTGATATGATGATAAGAAAAGGATTGCTTCCCAATCATGTCACTTTTACTATTCTCATTGATGGGCATATTCAGAATGGTAAAATTGATCTTGCTGTTAATCTTTTCAATAAAATGAATGAACTTGGCTGTGTTCCTGATAGTATAGTATACAACACATTGATAAGAGGCTTTTGTAAAGCTGGAAGACTTCTTGATGCATTATCAGTCTCAAATACTATGTTTAAGAAAGGGCTCTCCCCTTCTAAGGCATCATATGAAAATCTACTACAGTGTTCTTGTGCAAATAAATGTACAATCCATGCTCTCAAGATTCTTGAAGATATGCTTGCCCATGAATATATTCCTTGCGGATTTAATCTTAACTGGTTGGTTTGCATATTATGTGAAGAAAAGAAATGCAATGAAGCTTACATTGTGCAAACTCTAAAGTCACGGAGAAGAATATTATCAAAGAAAGTGTCTAAGTGACTCTTAGTTTAATATTTGCTATTGCAACTGGGATATTGTTGAGCTATTGACTACAAGTTTGTGCAATTTGCAAAGCAGGGATTACAATGACTAAATCAATCTGCTATCTCACGGACATGGGAGATGATGAGTGTTTCACTAATGATACATTAAATACGAATATTGCAGTGGTCACTGGATGACAGTCCAATAAGCACTTTGGATTCTCCAGTTGATCTTGAAGGCTTTTATTTGATGAGGGGTTCTTCTCTTAAGTTGAAGGTATACATTTGTTGCTTAATTGATTCGCTAACTGCTTTGGACTAATTTTTCCTCAATATTTTCTGAGAATGGGATAGTTTGTGCTAGTGCTTTTATACAGGCTTTCTGTCTATTTTTTTTTAGCTGAATCATCTTTTATACAGACTCGAGAACTTCATCAGTTTTTGAGACCAATAGCTTCAGCAGCTGAATCATCGTGTCTTCAGACTATTCAACATAGGTAGATGAATCATCTCAGATTCTATTTTTTTGCAAATCAGTAATAGTCATCTTGGAGTCTCCAGATTTTCTAAATCTATAAACAATTCAGTCTTATGGACTGAATTGTGGCTCCCACAGGATGAGAGCTTCAGCTGGCCATTTGGGTGCCTGTCAAGAGCTTCAATGGAGCACCTGCCAATAGCTTCAGCCAGTGAAATCTTTGCCAGAGGCTCCACAATGTTGCCACTGTGCCTACCAAAAGCTTCCATTCTGAGAAGGTCAGTACTTAGCAACTTTGTTGAATCAAACCTCTTTTAGCCCAACCCAAGTAGTTTTGTATTTTGAATTTCTTTATCTTGCAATACTACAGAACTCCATTGCTTGGTTAATTAATTAATTTCAAAGTTTGATTGTAAGAAGGCTGTGATGGCATATGGCCTCTTCTGTAACTGAAAAGTTCCCCTTTTTCAAAACTGGAAAACAGAATGTCCAATTCAAAATAAATTGTTTTCTAAATTAGGAAGTTTGGATGAAAGTCCAAATTAATAAAGAAATTTGAAGATAGTAATTTTTTTCAGCAATATGACAAATGCAAATTCACACATGAACCTTCACTCCAATGATCATTCTTACGCTCCTACCATGACCACCACAACTACCACTGTTCATGCCACCCTGCTATATTATCCTCACATCTCCATTTATTGCCACTATCACGATCACTAACCATCCAACATATTCCTTTACCACCACTGCTAATGCTAATCACTATTTCCCACTGTGTACAATAATGCTCATTATTTAGACAATACAAAATCCAAGTATATGAACTTCGATACCAGAATCAAAATTAGTATAACATAAAATTCAGTTTCATTCTGGGGTTGATTTTCATAGTGACTTTTAGGTTTGCAGATTTTTTTGTGGTTCAAAATAATTTTGTATTGTGCCATGATCAGAATTGGAAGTTATTACTATGTGAACTAGAAACTGTGACATTAAATTATTTGAACAAAGCAAAATATTTGACTTTTGGAACCAGAATGAAACTAAAACAATCTAAAACCAGGGCTTTATCTTTGACTCGGTTCTATACTAACCAGTGGGCACTTGAAAATTTCAGATATTCAAAGTAATAATGGGCCTGCTGCAAAAACTGAGGCACTTTAAAGTAACAATCCAAACCCAATATATGAAATTCTAAATCTAACCCAAAGTTTGGGAATTTTTTCAGTTTGGTTTTTAGTTTACATTTCCATCGATGCTCCTCACTACTTTTGTTGCCTGCCACTTGCATTGGAGTTTTCTATTTTTATACAAATAAAACCATCTGATTTGGAAATGGTTTCATATTGTCTAAATTAGATAATTGAATTTAAATGTCTTTTCTAACTCTCCAATGAAAAACGAAATTTTGGAATATTTTAGAAAACTGGAAATGAAAGTAAAAAACAAATTCTATCAATCATCAAGCTCTTAGTTTCTTCAAGGGGTGGGTTGGTTCTGCCACAATGTTTTTTTAGGGACAATTCTATTTTAGTTCTTAAATTATGGGCGAATAGTAGTTTCTGTCCCTAGTTTTGCATGCACATAAATATAGTCCTTGTGTTCTGTATGAAGTAGTGTTTTTTTGGTACCTGCCAAACATTACAAGGCTGAGGACAAAAAATGCAGCGAGAACCAAAAATGCAACTTCATTTGAAACCAAAGGATATGTATGCACACATGAAACAACTAGAGATGAAAGTTGTTTTTCAACTATATGTGCAATTCTCTCAATTATATTTGTGTCTTTTGTGCATTCTCTCCAACTCAAATTCCAACCACTTCAAGCGCTTTACTAAGTAAATGTTTGTTGTTTTTTTTTCTCTTTTTCTCTGGTGCCTTGAAAGAGATTACTGGATTAAATAAAGGAATGAGATCTAGCCAAGGTCTTAGATCATCAGCTCAACTAGAGTACCACCTAGTTGCAGCCAATGTTGCATAGCGGACAAACTTGTCTATGGTTTGAGTCTTTCTGCACTGCTGTTGCCAGGTAATAATCTTTTGGGACACCTCACTTCTTGTTGTATGACATTTTAATTCTAATTTTCTTTGTTAACAAAATCAGGAAGCAGATGATGGTAAGAATTATCATTGACTGATAATGATTTTACCCACCACGGTTGAGCTGTACTTCAGACTTTGGTTCTCTTCTCTGATCTACCTTGACATTACAAGCTTCTGCTTGATTGACCTTATACAGGATGATTGCCAGAGAATGTAACTGTGTATAGTATACCTTCTTGCTATTATCTTCTCTAGCTGCGTTCAGAGTTTGAGACCTATACATACAACATTTCTCTTTTATTTACCCAAAAAACAATACCATATGAATAGATTATACATCATTATCATGGTTTAGTTTTCTAGCCTTTATTTATTTATTTTTGCGAAGGATTTTCGTTCAACAAATGCTGTAATTCATACATATATATCTGTTGACTGTATAGGGATGATAATTTCAATACGACTTGTGGATATTCACCTTAATCCATTTTACATGAATCGAGTTTTCTTGGGTAATAGTATATGGTGGGACATATCGTCACGGTGGGCCTTTTATATATATATATATATATATATATATATATATATATATATATATATATATATAATAGTAAAATAAGTATTAGTATGTTGTTAATTATAATCTTTTTTTAACTTTTGCCAATTTTTTTATTATTTTTATTTTTAAACTACTAAATTTATTTTAAAAAGCTAACAATTTAATTATTATAGTTGAATATTTCAATTATTTTATGTTTTAGTATAACTATAACTAATGAATTTTATTAATAGAGTTGTAAAAAAAAAAACATAAGAGAAACAAATTTCCCTTAATGATGGTGGTGGAAGCTGACAAATTAATCGTAAGAGTTTGAAGGAGTTCTCTGAAAATACATGCGTTTATTAAGGATATTTTTAGATTAATGAAGAAAGAATAATTATTCCTTATAGATTAGGAATATTTGATACCAAGGGAAGTTTTGAGAATGAATAAAATAAAATAACAAAATAGATCTATTACACGAAATATCGTATTCTACCAATCAAACGTGTCGTTAGTTTAAAAGATTATAACACTTACCCAAGTAAATAATAAATTTTATGTGTAGTACTCAAAAAGTAATAAATTTTAAAAAATTCCTCTCCCACGTCCAATCTTTACCCAAAGGACTTGAATAGGCAATGCTCATTGGCATTGCACAAGAGTCTAGAGTCTAGACATATTCTCCGCGGGTAAAGGGTAAAGTGTCTCCAAAACTATCAGTCCCTAGAAACCATTGCCCTATCTTCTCCGCGGCTCTGATTTTCCGGCGATTCTCAGGTGACACTTATGGCCGAGTTAACCCTACTTCATTCATGTATTTATACTTGTTTTTATTTTTTTATACTTCATTCATTCATGGCCGAGTTAACACAAACTGGGAATAATTTTTTTTTTTTTTTTTTTTTTTTTTTTTTTTTTTTTTTTTATAAAAACGTTAAAATGCATATTTACGCAGGCATTTGTTTTCATGTGTTTAACATTTACACTTGTTTTTCTTTCACCCTCCAATTCTTACCTTGGTCTTCGGGAAGCTGAGGATTTTATTTATTTATATATTTTTTGATTGCAGTTTGCTGTGATTATTTTTATAAACTGGTTTTAGGAATGGTAAGTGCATGTGAGAAAATAAATTGATTGTAGGAAACAAGAGGGGAAAAAGACAATAATAATAGTAATAATGGCGAAGCGGGGGAAGAAGAGGTATGGCATGTCTGGTGCAGGACGTAGGAATGTGAAGTGTGATACCAAAGATTCCAAGTTTGAGAAAATCTCAACACAGGTGGATGATGATTATATGCGGTATTTAGAAACCTTGGACAGTAGCCAAGAAAGTTGCTTTGAAACGGAAGATAGTCTGGATCATAATGATGTCAATGATAATGATGTCGACCCTCATTATAGGATCTTTTTGGATAATACTGTACAAAAAGGGACAGCATATGTGACTACACTTGAGGAGAATGGATTGCCCTTATTTCTGCACTATGAAAAAGAAGAGGTCATATCTAGTGATGAGCGGAATGATGTTCATAGTCGAAAAGTGAAGAAGACTAGGAAAGGAGGTGATGGAAAAGATTTGGAGGATCTTAAGGTAGAGAGCAATGTGGAAAGACCAAGAATTTTAAGGAGTCATGTGAGGAATTGTGAAACATCAGTGCTTGGACCATTGAATCCTGTTTCTATGGGGAGAAGGCAGCCTATGTCTGGGAAACAACACAAGTATAATATGAAGAATAACTCAGATAAAGAGCAGACAACTTCAAGTACAGGCGCCGAGGAAAAATATCTAGACAAAGATTATGTTCTTTTCTTGCAATGCATGCAATGTGAAGGATACACCTTGAAGGCTGTATTTCCAGATAATCAGCATGTGGAATATGATCGTGATGATTCTGAAGAAGTTGAAGTCCTTGATGTAGACTCCTTTACATTTTGGAATGGGGGAAGCTTCCGTCCATGTGTCCCTTCAACAGATTATTGTGAGGTTGTTTCCCCCTGCCTTATGTCCCTCCTATTTATCGACTTATGACTTTCTATTTTTAATCTGAGTTACCCTTGAATTATTTAGGTGGGCAACACACTGTATGAAGACTCTCAATTTAGACAGGAGATAATAAGTATTCTTAGGAGGCCCTATGACCAAGCAGAGTTTGAAAAGCTTTTGCAAGATGTCAAAGTTCAAAAGCCAGTGGAAAGAAATTTGGAGTTGCGTCATGGGAGAGAGAGGCGCTGCCCATCAAATAGAATTGGAAAATCTTATCTTGATCACTTTGGCGGTAAAAATTTATGTTTTGCAAGTTATTTGTCCAGATCCAAGCAATTCTCTTTTTGTTTTAAAGTTATGTGAACTATCATACCATATTACCATATGATGATTTCATTGTACATGTGGATATAGTGTCTGAGTTCATGCAACAAGAAGCTCCAAATAATATCCCTCTTCATAGTTGACAATAGAGTTTTTTCACATATGCTAATTGACATAACTATATGCATCCAAGTGACATTGATCCCACTGAAATTAAACTATTGGGGTCAATATCTAAATAACAAAAATCTAATTGTCTAAATAGGGAAGAAATTTTAAATCTTAACTCATAAGGGTAAAATGAACACCTTCATCAATGAATTTTCTTAAAAATCATGTTGATTGTTGAGATAATTTATATTTCAATGCCTTAGAAAATAATTTTCTGTATTAAGTTAAGCTGTTGATCCCACTGATTTTCATTCCTAGCTCTGCCAACACATGCTCCACAGTTTTGGAACCATTTGCACTTAAAAAATCTTTGTAATTTGATGTTTCCTTGGTGTAAGTTTTGATTAAAGTCAGCTTTTAAATTAATTCCAGGATTTATTGTGTCATATCTAGGGCACTTAGTTCCTACTACAAATTTTGCTTGAGAAAGATATGAGATTCCACAAATTTAATGTTCTAGTTTAGGTAGCGCACATAGTTCTTTGTGCCTTTACATGCATATAATATGGAGAAAGGGAAAGAAGCCACTTTTGTGCCCTGTTGCATTCTCTCTCTTTCTCATTCAAACACACGGTTGCCCTGACAGTCAGATGTGGTCCTTTGTTTCAATTGTATGGTTTCGACATTTTTCAAAGTGGATTTTGTTCGATCTTAAAAACTCCATTCTTTGTGATTGATTTTTCCATGTGGACATATTCTGCATTGTGAAATGCATGTAATCTCCATCACCATTGTTTTTTTTGGTGATATACCTTTTCCCACAAACATGCAGATTTTAACAAAAAACTTGAAGAAGTGAGCCCTGACAAACATAAAATGTTGAACATCTTGCGTGGATTTTTCTTTTGGCTACAGGTGAGTGACATTTTCTCTGCACTTTGTTAATATACAATAGTGATTAAGAATTTATTCTGGGTTTATGTAGGTAATCTCCTTATTTATGTTATTTTGTTTTGCTTGAGCTTATTGGTGTAAATCTGTAATCATTGCTGCAACAAATTTGCCTTAAATCCCTTAATGATCTATAAGGAAACCAGAGATTAGTTTTTCTAGATCAAATATTGTTTGAATATTGGGCCAGAGTTCAAAGGGAACCAAATATTAGTTTCTAAATGAAACGATTGTTCTAGCCTAGATGTATTAGCAAGACTGTGACTTTTGTGGTGCAGAGTTAAAGATAAATTAGGTATTCGGTGCTAAAATATGAGACATTATTATTATATTAATGGTGGAAGGAGGAGTGGGTTTAAACTTTCAAGGTGCATGAGAACTTAAATAATGTCATTTCAAATGGCGGGCAGAAAATTGAAATGAAAACATTCTAGTATTCTACTTTGAAATGACATTGTTTCTGTCATTTCAAGAAATGGTGGAAGGAGTAGTTGAGATTATGTCACCCTGAAAAAGAAAAGCTGAAATTAGGAGTGCTTGCTGCTGCCCGCCGCCACCATTCCATCTGGAATCAATTTGTTATTTTGTGAATGTTAATCTTTTCTTTTATCCATTTTTCTTTCTTTAAAGAGAAGATATCTCGAGATATTTATTTGTTTTCAATGTGAATCCTATGAAGTGAGCTTTTACATTTTCAAATTCGACAAAGGAACAAAATTGATAAAAGCCATCTATGTACTGAACTCTTTGAGAAAAAGGAGAATGGGGGTATCCTTCCTTCCTGACTGACTGATGCTATGGTCGTTGTCATACAATTTTATTTTGGTATAGATATAGCATACACCTATAGTTTTTGGTTGTGAAGCTGCTGCTGGGGATGGGATTCCTTAGAAGACTGATTATTAAGAATAACGGTAATGCTTTATGAGTGAATGAATAAAAAATAGACTTGAGCCTTCATTTACCTTTACATTATAGTTTGGAATTTTGTTCCCATGATCTCTTTTCATCTTTTGTTGTCTCAATATTAATAACTTTAAAATATAATTAATGCGGGTGGGTTCAATTGTTGCAGAATATGACTAAGGAACGAGCGTTCAAGCCTTGGGAGGACCCAAAATGCCTTGCTGTTATGCCTGGATCTTGCTAGGAGTAGGGAAGGAAAGACACAAAAGGTTGAACAACTTCCTTTTTGCAGCAGCCAGCAGGAATGTAGTAGTGTTTTTGAGACTAAAGATGGCAAAGGCTGCTTGCTTGCTCACTCTACTTTTTCTCTTTAAATACTACTAGTATTTTGTATCCAGAACCAGAAGAGATAGCAATGAAAGTAATTTGTTCATGTTCATGTTCATGTTCCTTTGGATTTCATTTTATGCCGCCATATTACGACTCTGCAAAATCCAACACAGCTAGATAGTAGATAGATACCACTTCAAATATTGACATCCCAATCCCAAGATTCAAAGAAAAACACGCTGGAAGAAGATAAGCAAGCAGAAATACTACAAATTTGTATTGCTTCCTACAATTCAAAATGACAATGTAAACTAAAACTTTGCCTGCCTAATCCTCTCCTCCTACAACCTAAAGTATAATAAGCTAAGCCTACTAACTACCTACAAAAATTGTTCTGCCACTATCTATCAAACTACAACGCTTCATTCTTACAACAATGGGAATGGGAATGGGAATGGGACTCTTCTGAAACATCATAACTTGTGCTCATCTCACTCTGGCTGCCGGTGCCCATGGATGATGAATCTACAGTAGTTCTGTTCCGGTTTATTAGCCGAATGGGTTTGATCAGCTCATCAAAATCAGCAGCAGCAGTAGCAATTTGCAAATGCAAAGGGCCACCCTCCTCATATCTTTCCACACTACTCTGATCAATTATCTGCTGCTCTTCAACATTGGCATCTAAGCTAATAAAGTCAACAAACCTGCCTTCTTTAAAGAAAAAGTCCTCGTCGGAGGACTTATCCTCTGATACAGCTCGTATGCACTCACTGATATCAATATGCGGAGAACCAAAATAACGACCTCGATCATTCTTCTTTTCATTACAAGCTAATGCTCCCTCACGTCTTATTCCCTTCCTTTTGTTTTTTGGATGGTGAAGCTTGCACTTTGAACCTTGAGGGCAATTCCCAGTTGCTTCAAAATCAGGGCAGACATATGTGTGTTTCTTCCGGCACTGCAAGTTTAGACATACAATCCATTTCACGAGTTACAATATTAGTAAGTTTGTGTGTTTCTGTATATGGATACATCATACACACACACACACAATGTATAGTACTAGTACAACAAACATGTATACACACAAAAAAAAAAAGAAAAAAAGAAAAAAAAAAGTGATCCAGATGGAGGGAGAGGGGAGAGAGAAGGAGAACATATGGAGCCTGGCAGAAGTGGAAGAAGGAGACCCAGATGAAGTTTCCTAGAAATTGAATCCAGTTACAGCATCAAGCAGGAAGAGTTGAAATGAATTATTTGAACAAACAAAATATAGAAGAAAGACTAAAAACCAACATATCTAAGTAACACTGAACATTACTAATGTAACTTATTGTTCTTATATCCAACTCAAAATGTATACTGTTGTAACAAGAATATATTAATATAATACATATTCGCACGCAGTCACACATGCAGGCATATATATATATAGTGCGCACATTTGTATAAGAATATAATACATTCACATGCAGGTATATACAAATATATAGGGGATGGTAAACCAATGACAGGACTAAAGGCAGCAGGGCAATCTATATGCTTTATAAGGCCACAACAGAAGTAATTTGGTAAAGCAATTAATACAAATTCAAGCAATTAATACAAATTCAAGCAATTAATTTGGTAAAATTAATGGTTAGTTATTAGCTATTAATTGCTTGAATTTGTAAAATCACACAGAAGTATATGAATAATTTTTATTGCTTTTAAGTACTTTTTTCCAAGAACAGTTTTAGATCTTTCGATGCTTATTTTATAAAAATACATTTAAATATAGGGGTGTGTATTTGTTTATATATAGCTTATATTTAAAATATATATGAAGCAGTAGTGTTGTCCTATTTTTTTGCTCTACAAAAAACTCACTTAAAAAAGCCTCGCTGGTAAGTTTCTTTTTTTTTTCTTCTTCTTTAATTAGTCCCTTTACCAAACATAGAATTTCGCTTTAAGACCTAGTTAACCAGTTAAAAAGTCCTTCAAAAAGCTAAAGGTGTTTCCCAAACAGCCCCCCTTCATGTAATGGGGCAACTTGTAATCAACTATAGTATTGTTCTCCCACAATGTTCCTTGCACTCCCTTCTCTCCTCTTAATCTCTTCTCTGTCCACTATGAATACCTAAACTGATAAATTGACCATGATTCAAGATTATGTAGAGGTCAATTCTTGACCTCTAGAGTAGGTGGAAACATAAAACTAAACAGAATACCTCATTTCCATCAGAACAGTAACCCCTGAGAAAACCTTCACAAACAGATGAATTTGGATTCACATTTACATGTCTATAAGGACAATTCTCATTAGAGCATAATCCTGTCAAAAAAACTCATTAGTACATCGCACAGTATAACCTTATTGATTCATTCCAAAATTAATACTGCAATGCCTACCTTGTAGAAAATATGAGCAATCTTGCATTCTCTCAGGAATGACCTATGCATGGAACAGCATGGGAAAAAAGCTTTTAAAACATCATCAATAATAATAATAATAATAATAATAATAATAATGATGATACCTTGTGAGTCAATTTGCAATCAAGATTGGAGCATGACCCGCTCAGAAATTTGGTGCAGACGGCTATTTTAGAGGGATCATGGATGTAAGGACATTTTCCATTATCCTTGTTACATTTGCCAAACCTAGTGAAAAACTGGCAATACTTCTTCTTCTTGGCCAACCGCAACCTAGCAGTGTGCAAACTCCATCGGACTTTCTGATTTGCCAGGATGCGGACTCTTCTTTTTGGATTTCTGACCAACTTATTACCATTGCCAATGCGCACATATCTATGAAAACATTCGAGGAACATAAAAACCAATCCAAGGCAAAAATCAACACATTCCAGACAACATGGTTAATCTTTCACCTCAGTTATTTTTACTGGAACTTACCATTCAAATAGAATGACAATTGCAAATAAAATAATGCTGGGAGGTGGATAAGAGCAATTCTTATGTACAAATAGTTTTTCTTTTTAAATTTAAGTATTTTGTCATATAAATCAGACATGGCTTTGACAAGTTAAACGCATACACACACATACAGCCTATACCAAAATTTTGATGAAATCAGCACTTGACTTGTATGAGGTGAAGTATCTAGGCATACTTACTCATCATTACCAATCAGTAATCTCCTTGGAATATAAGATGTCTTTGCATTACTCTCAGATTGGGGAACATCCTCTGCTGGTTCCTCACCTGTAAATGTAGCACGGAAAGAAGTTATGGAACCAAGTTCAACATCAAAGAATACTTAAATTTGGAAATTTCTACAATTTTTATTTTTGTTCCATTATATCAGCATAAAGAAAGGAAAGAAACAACAATAGAATTTCAGAAGAATTAGACAAAACAGAAATTAGAAGAAAATCAGCAAGGGCACGAAAAGCTTTAAATATTTCCTATTTAATTTAACTTTTTTAGGGGAAAAAAGGTATTAGTGTTTGTATTCTGATATGTCACACCTAGTATTTTTGTGTGTGTGTATACTATTCTTCATATATAGGGTAAAAGGATTGTATCTAGGCGATACTTCTCCATTAACATTTTGGTCAATTCCTTCAGACCAAAGAATAGCGATTCCAAAGGGAAGAGGGGATCCAGAATCCCATTCTGAGGTTTTTAGGACACACCCAACAGAGGAATTGCAATTCCATTCTTGATGGATTCCATGAATCAAATGTGCCTTTAGTGTAAAATCACAGTTACACTAAATTGAGTTCAACCATTTTGAACCACCTAAAATAGTAATAGGCTCAAGTAAATTGAAGAGAATATAATGAAGCTCTATGTTTATAGGCATATCTCTACATGCTTGATACAAAGTTTAAATATACCAGACAGATTTCATCATCTCAAAGCACCTAAAATGGTAACAAGCTTAGGAAAATTGGAAAGAATATGATGAAGCTCCTCTGTAGATAATTAATCCAATGCATAAAATAAGAATGGGCTACTAATTGAACATAAATATATATCAAGAAAGATTTTGGCTACAATATTTTGAAAAACCTACATAAAAAGACTTCAGCAGTTATTCACTTATGCATCAGTCAATTTAATTCTTACTGCATAAAGCCTAACTAGCCAACTAAATAAATGTCATATGTGGCATCACATAACACCTAAATAGAATTTAATATATATATATATGTGTGTGTGTATATACATATACATATACATATACATATATATATATATATATATATATATATATATATATATATAAAACAAAAAAAAAAACAAACCAAAAAAGAAGAAGAAATTTATATGACTTCTCATGCTGTGATGTGTAGTTCATAATGTAAAAGAAAAAGGGAGATAAAAAGCATATTCAGTAAATCAGGATCAGACCACTTGAGATCCTCTGAAGTGTTTTCCCCGTTGGATCCATTTTGTAGCGTTCTGAACCAATACGGAAAATCCTCTCTCCTGTAAAATAGTACAGATATAATTATCTACACATCTAGATAATGCTCATTAAATAAGGAACAGGAAAAGAGAGCAAATATGAGAGTGCATAGACCAAGATTTTCAAATATCTAAAAAGATGTTTCTGACCATTATATATAAATGCACATTGCACGGCAGGATTAAGGACAAGCCTACCTGGGAGAAGCATAACACTATAACACTTACGAGAAACATTATTTCTGCGATTCGAATTACAAGGGGCAATACTGTTTTGTCCCCTTTTCCTCTTCTCTGCAGCAGCAACTGCTAGTGTAGCTTCCTGTAGATAATTTTTTTTAAAGTACAACTTGAGTTTTAAGCAACTAGAAGCAGACAACTGTATTTGAACTCTGCAACCCTATACACAGTTACACACACATCCAGACACAAAAGCCTGGAGAATGCTGCTAGCAAACCTGATTAGCTTTTCTTGAGTTTCTCTCAATAGATTTTGACCACTTCAAGCTAGTGCCACAAACACTCAATACTTTGGACCTTCGCAGAGAGAGCCCATAGGCCGATCTGGTGTAGACAGTATCTCTCTTTCTTGAGAGCAGTAGCTTTTGCCTAAAATAGAAAATATGCACTAAATTTAAAACAATCTCTAAGACAAGAAACAGAATAAAGCAAAACTTGATATTCTTTCAACCTGATGGTAGGTATAGAATGATCATTTGGAATTGAACCTAAGCTCTGGACAAAACTACTCAAATTTGTAGCTCTTTTCCATGGAAACATGTAGGGCCGGACTTTATGATTAAAAGAACTACCATCTTCCCTTGATTTCGTACCATTTAATGTCCATACCAAAGAGAACTTTGAACGGTTATGTGCATTTGGTAAAACTGCACCCAAAAAAATCCATTAAACTTTGCTGAGCACGTCAATGGATAGTTTTCAATAAGTACCAAGTTATAAAAAGATGCCAAGTTAGAATTTAGAAGAAAAAAACTCTGGCTTAGACATATAATGAAAACATTGCTTAGTCAACAAACACCTTTGGTACTCATGGAGTCCATAGTTATGCTTTTAACATACCTTTTTCCCTCAACCATAAAGTATAAAGAATGCATTTCAATTTTAATATGAAATCCCTTTATTTTAAACTAACTTGCAACTAAACTAACTGTTATTGTGTCAAAATACAATTTCTGGAAGCAATGAGGAAAAAGTGAAGAACACCAGTTTCTTTTCTGCATGTGAGATAGAATTGAGTCGAGAATATGAATTGATTTGATATGCATCACAGCATGAGTGTTATTTGAAGCATCAGGAACATGTTTAAGTCAAACTCTTATCAGCTCTACCAGTGTTCAACAAGCCAAGTTACATAAACAAAAAATTGGTACAACCAGCCAGGTATACTGTGTACAAAACCAAAAATCAATAAAACATGCAAGTTATACTTTCTTTTCTGCATGTGGAATAGAATTGACTTAATATGAATCAATATTCAGTGTTATTTCAAACAGTATGTACATGTTTCAATCAAATTGTTATCAGCTTTATTGGTCTTCAGTTACATGCGTCAGCTGCAAACAAGTTACCAAACCAGGAAAACCACAAACATAGCCATAAAATTAGTACAATGAAAGAGAAGGGGTCTATAGGGAATAGCATGTGTATGTGCTGCCAGAAAATAAAATTTATGAATAATTGATATCAAATAATATAATAAGTAGTTTTTGGTGAACACATTCCTACCAGTCTGCCTCTTGTTAATAGCCTTCTCAGCAACCTGCCTCTCTGAGTTCGAGCCATCATCAACAACAGCAACTCCTTGTTTGACATGGTTTTCTGTTATTGTCCGAACCAGCTGATTCTTTCTCCTTTTATAATAGCCATCAGATGATGACGTTGTGGTAGTATCAGGAGCTGCAACTAGTTGATTTGATCTTCGCTTCAAATATAGCAAATTCTTTCTTGAATTGCCTTCATCTGATGTGTTCTGGCTTTCTAATTTGTTGACTGAATCAGCTAGACATTGAAAAGATTTAGCAGCATCCTCAGAACACTTTTGCAAACTCATCACTGCTGTCAGTTCCAACCCATCCAATTCCCTACCAAGGCTACCACTTCCAGACTGATCAACTACTGGCAAAGGCGATGGATTGCCTAAGTTGTTACTAGTGCAATTTAATGGCTTGCAGTTGAGACTCTGAGAAAGAGTATTTGATCCAGAAGTTTTTGTGCAACTTGATGGATCAGAAGTGTCCACCACATTATCACTTTTGAACTTCTTACCATCCTTTATACTTGAGGAATTCAGTCTATAAACAGAGGAACTTGAACCATGGTATCCATGTGCCACAGTATCAGTGTGTGAAAGATTTCTTACAAGACTATTACCCTTGCGAATGTAAGAATTACGGATGTTCATAGTGTCATTTGGTGACTGGCTCCGTGGAGGAATGGAGCTGACTATAGACCCTGAACCTGTGACAGAAGAGGAGTTACCAGTTCGATGCCATGTTCGTGGTTTTGCAACATGGGTGGGTAGGGTAGCTTTCCTTGAAGCGATAAAACTTACTGATGAACTACCAGAGTAACCCCTGGGGAGAACAGAGCTCATCTTGTTCTTACTCAAAATTGATTTACTTGGAACAGGTTTCAAATTTTGGGGTGGTTTAAAAGTGTCTGGCAGTGATGATGAAATTGATACTGTTGATGGTTTATAACTGTCTGGGGGTGAAGGTGATGCAGTTATTTTCATCAGAAGATTTGTACTAATTGCATTAACTGCATCACCATCAACTTTAGAATTATCTGAGGATGTTTTCACAGAAAAAGATAATGTATCGCCAGAAGAAACCATCAGTTCATTATCAGTTGGATCTACCTCAGAATCAACTTCATTGGATACTTGAAACGGTGATGACTTTATAGTTGAAGTGTCAGGAATAGGACCTGTCATTTCATCATTGAAATTTGAAGCAGATAAGCCATTGTGGCATTCACTATCTCCTTCAGTCGGCACCATATCATCCACAGAAGAGGTAAACTTTTCCTCACATATCTTGGTTGCCATACCCAGAGGACCATCCTGATTGTTGCCCTTGGACACAACTGAAGTAGATTCCTTTTCACCAGCTCCCATATATGAGGGGGAAGATGGCACCTGCTCAAGTTTTGACAAGTCCCCCAAAAAGCCATCTCCAATGGATTCACCCAAAAATGATCCTCTGGTAGTACTATTATCATGCAATGTGACCATTGGTTGGATACAGGGTGACAGAGAAACACAACAATTTTCTACTTGAGACACAGTGCATGTAATAGCATTGTCTCCAATGGAAAGCTCTTCTGTTGGTGGTTCTGACATATTAACTTCATCAAGTCCCTCAAAAGTTTCAGAAAGAATAGTGTGACCCAATGCAGGGGAGGAGCACTTCCGTTTCTTTAGATTCTTGGGAGTAGTAGCATATGAACCAGTTCCAAGATCCCCTCGTACTGAAATGTCATTCGCTGAAGATCCTTCATGTGACTGGCCTCTATATGAAGAGTTGTCTCCATTTCCAGGAGCTGTAACTTTGTCTTCCTTACTCAAGTCTAGAGGGCTGCATAAATTTATGGGTGTGTCACTTGTCCTCGGACTGGAGAAGTTCAACTGAATATCCCTTGCTTTCCTCTTCCTGTTAGCCTCAAGTGAATATTCCCTACCCAAGCACAGGTCATGACAATCTTCAAGACCAATTGAAGGAAGTGGAGAAACATTACAACGGCCTATATCAGGAGATGCTATGCCACCATCAGCACCAGATTTTCTAATGATATCATCGGGAAAACAGCTCTGAGAAACACTTATATTCCCAGTACAAGGACCACTAACATTAGAATTTGTGCTGGTACCGGAACAAGGGTTGGAGCAACTCACACTTGACAAGCCTTGATGAACTATTGTTTTCTCAGCACTCAATGAACAGGCATTACTAATGTCTCTGACCAAGAAAAAACTATCTGGAGGCTCTTTGCTTATACCATCTGTATGAGGAATAGTCAAACTATTGACAAAGAATTGCTCAGAACCTGCATGCAGATATCCCACATCAAGAACGTTTTCTGGACTTTTGGAAAATCTCAGAAGAGACTCTGAAGCTGCACATGCATCTGCAGTTAAGGACAGTACGTTCATACCATCCTTATGAATCATGGTTTCCTCAGAGCTTGAGATGTGAGCACAGACATTGTTTTCTATTGAAAGCATATGCCCAGTAGATTCTTGAACAAGATTGGTTTCAATCATCAAATCAGCATTCTGAAAAGGCTTCTCTTTATAATCATGTTCCTTATCAATGGTGGAGCCAGTAGGGCTCTTCTGTGGTTCAACTATACTTGTCTCAGAATTGAACAGAGGATAGTTTTCAAGTGATCTGCTTTCTGGATGAGAATGTTCACTAATCTTAGTATCCACTTGGCTTTCGGAAACAGAGATTACAGACAAGCAGGTCCTTTTTCTCTTAGAGTTAAAAGGCCTACTAGAATCATCTCTAGCAGAGAGAATGGGCTCTGAAGATTCATGAATCTTGTTAGTTACTAGTTCTTCATTAGAAGAATGCACCAAAACAAAATCCTGCACTTTATTCATACCATGAGATACAATTCTCTCCTCTGCATGTATGGTATCATCATCCAGTTGAGAGACTGATGACGGTTTGCTTGAAGATCTATCTGCAGTAACAGGATTAATCCCAGACTCTTTCTGCAACAAACTGGTTTTCTCCACGACAGAGGTCATAACTTTCTTCTTGTACCTAATTTTTCTCAGAGGACTTTCATCATTTCCAATATCATTTGTACCCCGATCCAAAACCATATTCTTTGTAGGAGTGCAGGCATTGTTGACACTATTAGATGCCTTCTCATTGCCAGAAACATTATCCTCCAATTCCCTTGAATCTTTCTCAAAATTCAATGGACAATCTGACCCATTTGCTGAATTTTCACATTTGCCAAAATCTTCACTCCACTTGGTAGGCGGTGAGCCAGACATCCTAAGTCTCCTAGCCTTGGGAACTCTAGGTGTAAGATTTTTATCAGATTCAACTGCTGGACTGGATGGAGCCACAATAGCCTTTGCCACAAGTGCATTAGATTTAAATGAAACATCAAGCTCCACAGGACTGCTCTCCCTCTCCTCAACTCTTTTACCTGACCGCGCATTACCATCTTTCTCCTTTCCCCTCAAACCAGCTACACTTGAAGAATTATCAACAAACCCTCTAGAGTAATGGCGATCCTGATTTCTAATCCTATTAGTAGTCTTTCCTAATTGTATCCTAAGGGGTGCACTTTTTTTCTGGACATACTTGTTCCTGGGTGACCTACGGTATTCTTCTACACCCTCTCTCACCCTATTGCTAAACCTCCTCTGATCATAACCATAGCTGCTATTATCCAAGGACAACCTCCTAGACGAGGAGTCAAGAACATCATTAACATCTCGATAGCCCCATCTTAGGTCTTCCTCTCTGTCATCCCTAATATCAAGTCTACGTTGGATTGATGGCCTCTGGAATCCCGATTTAAATCGGAACTTATCGTCGTCATCAAAATCACTATCTTTCCGTCCCCAGAGCGGTTCTTGATTGCTGCTAGAGCGATTATCTCTAAATCCATTGTTCTTAATAACACACTCATCTATGAACCGAGGATTATCAGTCCGATCATTGAGGGGCAACAGAAAAGGGGTTTGGCGGTGATGGAGAGGCTGAGGCGGCGGAAACCTAGGGGATAGGTCCGACCAGGGCTCTAGAGTTGGGATAGAGTGGGGTGTTGGTGGTGAATCGCGATTCTTAATGAAATCGAAGAATTGGGGGTTTTCGGGGTGGGGGTGGAACGAAAAGCGGCGGGGGGAGGGGGAGGGGAGGAAGGCGATGATGGTAATGGCGAGGTGGCGGCAGTGGTGGATGAAGATTTGGTTGAGGCGGCGGCGGCGGGGGGGGAGGCGGGCGGTGGTGAAAGCAATTGGGGGAATCGGGAAAGTTAGGAGGAGGGCGTTGAACGTACCTTTGGCGGTGATTGAAAGGGTGATCCATTTCGTAAATTAGCCAATTGCGAAACCCTTCTTCCTGTTTTCTCTTTCTCTGCTGGAGAGAATTATGCAGCAGTCTATTATTACAGTATTACACCACATCTGTTCTGCCCATGGAATCCATTCTCATCTTTGTTAAGGAACAACACCAAAACTAAACAAGCTCAAAACTATTAACTTCATATAAATTGCAAAACTATCCTCCATAATATTTTTTAATTGCGACCACCTCCCCCATCTTTTATTCCATCTAGTCAACGCAAAATGACAAGTCAATCGCATTCAATCTCACGTGAAGGCCCCATGTGACAGCCCGCCAAACAAAAAAAAATCATATATGATATGAACCACAAAAAAAACAATCGCAAAAACAATTATAATTTGTTCGATTTGTATAAAATAATTTTGACAAATATAATTTAAATTTCATGAAAATAAATTATATTATATTAAGAAATAATAATGTTAATTCTATGGTTTGATTTGTGGAATATTGATTCAATAAATAATGCATACAGAGGCTAATATATTTCTACATCATAAAAAATTAACAAGGACATAAAAAATATATTTTTGTCTCTTGTTCATAACTAATTTTGCATCCACTAAGAATCAAATTTACAATCTCTCCTATATTATATGTGAGAGTAATTTGGTGCAACTAGACCACAAGCTAGAAGTCTAAATCTAATGATGTAATTAAATATTATCTTGCTCCTATAGAGAAAACTAGTATTCTATATGCCTGATGCATAAAAATAATGTCTAATATTAATATTTAATATTAGAATTTTAGTTATATTAAGTTTTGAAAAAAAAATAATAATATGTAATTTTTTAATTCATAATTGTAAAATTTATATTATATTAAATGTATAGTTCAACACAACTACAGTTCCAGACGGATGAAACGACCTCCACACAACAGCAGTATCAATTCAACACACCTGCAGTTGTGTGCACAACTGCAGCTTCAGTTGAGATGAATTGTAATATCAGTTCAACACAAATGCAGTATCAGTTGAGATGAACTGTAGTATCAGTTCAACACAACTGCAATCGTGGGAGGCGCTTCAGTCAAATCACTTGAGATATCCATAGCCACCTAAAGCCAAAATATTTCAATCAATAGAGATAAACCAGGTTTTTTTTAGAAATAAAAAATAAAATTTTTTTGGTAACAACAATAATTTAAGAAAATAAGATGCTTACACACTCTGTATTATTTAAGAGTCTTTGTTACTTTTTTAATACCATTTTTAATAATTTAAATAATAATAACACTGATAAAAGATATAAATTTTTATGTGATGTTAAATGTTGATCCACTTTTAAGAGTAGATTGAAATTATAAGAATGAGAGAAAATGGTGAGTAAATTGTAAATTTGATGATTTGAAAATATGATTCACTTTTTGAAAGTAAGAGAGTATTACAAACATAAGGATAACCTAAGTTGATGATGAGTTGCATGTATCATCATCAGCACTAGAGGGCCATGCAGCTGGAGATTCACAGGAATCGGGGTCTCTAGCACCATCTTCGCCTCCTCCAGAGCTCATTGGACGGGTAACAGACATGTTTAATTGTGTAATGGTAGTAGAATAATAGTTAATGTGCGTACCAAACCGTCATTCCGGTCGCCTTCTCCACTAGAGGAGGCGAGGGACTTGGATCTCCAGTTGGATCGGACTCCAGTCAGGTCGCCTCCTCCACTGGAGAAGGCAACCAACGCCTCTGTCCGGCCTCCAACTAGAGGAGGCCGGCGAGGGAACCAACGCTGAAGGCAACCTTCTTCTAGTCGGAGAAGGCGACCGGTGCCTTCAAAAATTGTGTTATACTGTTGAACATAAAATTTTGATACTATTGATCATGCAATTATGAAATTGTGAACATAGAATTATAAAATTGTGAACATGAACCCGAGTCCATGGCATAACCACTAAGATGAACTATATACCCAAAAAATAGTATTGTTTGGACACATTTGCTTAAGCCGTTGTTTGGGCATTTTTTGCAGCCCAAACGATGGCACCAAAATGGCATTTAAAAAAGGTTAGTGAAGAGATCACAACTTTTGGCTATACACTGAATTAATTTTGCATCTCAAGATTGCGCATATAATTGATTAATCTCTTCTGTCAAATCTATAGGTAAAAGCAGCGGAGACTCAAAATTTCGATGCAATCTTTTTTTTTTTTTTTTTTTTCACTTTTTTATTTTTTATTTTTAAAGGATTGGCCACAAGCCCATGATATCACGTTAGTCGAATTTGGTTGAATGTTTGTAAAATTGAGTTACAATTATCATCTCTACACATGTATATATACCTTGTAATCATTATTCTATAGATAATGGTCCACACAACTATGTCGATCATAAAAAAAAAAAAAAATTAAATCAATTTTTGGTCCTATATT
Organism: Ipomoea trifida; assembly: GCA_003576665.1. Classification (NCBI taxonomy): domain Eukaryota; kingdom Viridiplantae; phylum Streptophyta; class Magnoliopsida; order Solanales; family Convolvulaceae; genus Ipomoea; species Ipomoea trifida. Next base: position 5,442,265 of record CP025659.1, on the reverse strand, counting down.
TATTGCGCGTGGACACATTTAGTCGTTTTTATTAATTTTGTGACATTTTGTCCAGACTCAATAAAAGTTGGACAATTTTAGTCTACCGTCCAAATTGGCATTAAGTCTCCGTGAAATAGAAGGGCATTTTTGTTCTTTCCAGGATATTCTCCACCTGTACTATCTTCCTCCACCAAAATCTGTCTCCTCGACATCTATACTCTCTTCCTCCACCAACCACTCTTCTCCCCCGCCAGCCTCCACGGCACCGCTGGGCTATTCAAATCACAGCTCATTTCAGAGACCCCTCAAAATGACGTCCCAATAACTACCTGTTTCTAAGTCTCCAAGCCCATCAATGTCCCAAACACCAAGCCTTGCACGCACCTACTTCTTGAACATGATTTCAAAACCACATACAGGAAGCCGCTAGTTCTTGCAAACTACACCCTCCCCCTCAAATTGCCTGCCCCAGAAATTTTCCAAGATTGTTCTTCAATCGAATGTCACGTCTAATGGCATGTAATTTGACAGCATTTTTGGAGTTTGGCTTGGCAAGGTTGAGATTCTTCGGAGCTGCACAGCTGAGTCTAGAGCTTCTGGCATTGTTTGAACGGTTGAGAAGGACATTGCTAGGTATATCCTTTGCTAATAAGATATCAAATACGTAGTAATTATTGTCTATAGGGGTAACCTTGTTGACAATATTTATACTAACGTTTATCATGTGAAAATTAAGATTCATTTTTATCATGCTGAAGAGAACTATGGTTATAATTGGAAAGATTCTGGGAGTACTGTGGATGCCTTTGATTCTATAGCAAATTTAATCCTACACATTTAGAGGAATTTGCCTTTGAATAGTAGGTTGTAGTTTGAAATTGAGAATTCCACTAATACAAAATAATCAGTAATCTCCTTGGAATATAAGATGTCTTTGCATTACTCTCAGAATGGGGAACATCCTCTGCTGTAAATGTGGCACGGAAAGAAGTTATGGAACCAAGTTCAACATCAAAGAATACTTCAATTTGGAAATTTCTAGAATTTTTATTTTTGTTCCATTATATCAGCATAAAGAAAGGAAAGAAACAACAATAGAATTTGAGAAGAATTAGACAAAACAGAAATTAGAAGAAAATCAGCAAGGGCACGAAAAGATTTTTTTAATATTTCCTATTTAATTTAACTTTTTTAGGGGAATCAAGGTATTAGTGTTTGTATTCTGATATGTCACACCTAGTATTTTTGTGTGTGTGTATACTATTCTTCATATATAAGGTAAAAGGATTGTATATTAACATTTTGGTCCAATTCCTTCAGACCAAAGAATAGCGATTCCAAAGGGGAAGAGGGGATCCAAAATCCCATTCTGAGGTTTTTAGGGCACACCCAACAGAGGAATTGCAATTCCATTCTTGATGGATTCCATGAATCAAATGTGCCTTTAGTGTAAAATCACAGTTACACTAAATTGAGTTCAACCATTTTGAAACAGGATAAATTCCGGCGTGGATAAAACCATCATTTGGACATGTTGCGTCAAGTATGAAGTATTCAAAACGTGTCATTTCACTCCTCTCCACCTATTCTAAACTACCTCATGGTCATCCCAATAGCCAACAACGAAATCGATGTTGTTGCTGTTGTTATTTATTTATTTATTTTGCATCCAATATCCACCATCCTCATTACTGAAGGATTAATTTAGATTTGACTCAATACAAAATTTGACCCAAAAAATCATGAAATTAATTTTAAATGTCAAATTAGAATATTCAATGATTTAACTCTAAAATGATTTCATTCACAATTTTATTATTCAATATAACAGATTTTTTATTATATAAATAGAATAGTGTTTAGTAGAAAAAGAAATCGCTATTACCATGTTTCTTGCTTCTTCTTTTTTTTTTTTTTTGTAAAATACTCGTAATTTTTACAAGATAATATATACTTTCTCAAACATACTTTCTCAAACATATGATCGCCTATTTGAAATTGTAACTGAAATGTCATAACAATACAAGGTAGTTGGCATATTTCTAAACGTTAAAGTCTATTTGTCAATTAACGTTTCACCATTAATAATCTTTGGAAACATAACTTGACAAGACTTTAATGTTTAAATACATGACCGCCCACAAATGATTAAGTTAAAAATAAATAAATAAATGTGTGTGTATGTATGTGTGTGAGTGCGCACGCGCATGTCCAGCAGCTATAAAACGGAGAAAAGGAAGCATATTTGTCCAAGCTATGGAGAAGAGGAAGATGCCGGACATGCTATAAAACGGAGAAAAGGAAGCATATTTGTCCAAGCTATGGAGAAGAGGAAGATGCCTTACCAACCTAGGGTTAGAGCTTCTTGGTCTTGTTCTTTGCGGAGAGAAGAGGGGTGAAATGAAGAAAAAAGATGGGTATTTACCCCTATTTATAGCTGGGTAGGAAAACATGCATGGGTAATAATAATAATAATAATAATAATAATAATAATAATAATAATAATAATAATAATAATAATAATAATAATAATAATAATAATAATAATAATAAATTTTCAATATAATACATATCAATTTCCAAAACATTTGTATACATTACATACATAGATTATACATTTCTAAAAGTATAGAGTTCAAATCATAAACACTTGTTAAGGTTACTTGTTTTATACAATCCTTCAAAATACGTAAATTTGTATAATTTATCTTTCCAAAATAATATAATATATAAGTAACATACTCAATACATTTTGCCTTTAGGCTAACCAAATATAATTTTCAAAATGATGGGTATTTACCCATATTTATAGGTGGGCAGGAAAATATGTATGGATTCGGAGTGTTGAGTGATAAATATTGGTTATTTGTTGAATCTCGAGTTTAAATAAAAATTTTAGAATTACGATTTTTAAATAAATAATATGGGTTTTAATTAGGTTTCTAATTATAACGAAGGTAGTAATGCCATTAAAGATCATCGCCTCAAATAGACTTTGAGATCAAATAATAATGGAAGATTTATAAAGTAAATTTTTTTGGATTTTTAGAAATAAAATAATTTATTGGAAATCATAAATATTGAAATACTAGTAGGTGTCCAAAATAAAAATTTCACTCGTATGAATATTTTTTTTTACAAATTAGCACTAGTAAAAATTTTGAAGTATTACATCCTCACCCCCTTAAAAGAAGCTTCATCCCCAAAGATAGAAATCATTTTTAGAATATAAAGTTGAATCAAATGAAGGCAACGATTAATAAGGAGTGATTGCTCATAAGAAACTTGACTTTAGATAAGAAGAAGATTGAGAGATTAAATTTTGAACTCAAAAATAATAATTGTCAAGACTCAAGAGTAATACTCAAAAATCTTTCAACTTTCTTTTTCCATTCTTACTCAAGTCTTTAAATAAATTACCAAATTTGTCCAGTAAACACAAATTTACTTACTCAAAGAGATGCATACCCTCAGGGTGCAATAGCTACAAAATCTCAGCGTTATTCCAACACACACCATAATAATCATAAAGAATTCAACCATTAACTCAATAATTCACATTACCTTGATGCACACTTTGCTATCAATAGTCACATTCAAAAAACATCACACCAATTAATCACAACCATTATAAACTCACAACCTCACCACGAAATCTTAAACCAATTAACTCATTATCCAAACTTCACCACCCTCGAATCAAGTCCAAAGATCACTTATTGAATCAATTACCAAGAAATCCAACATTAATTCATAGGGATTTCAATCGCTTGGAAAATATTTAGCTAGAGCTTTGAAAGAGCATTTTCAATTGAACTATAAAGCGTTTTTAGACAACATCTCATCAAGTAAGGAAGCTTTCAAAGTAAGGGTTTCCAAAGTAAGGGAAGAGATTCTAAAAGTTTAACCCACACCAAAACAAGATATTTTCCCACAATAAAATTTAACTTAATTTTCCTAAAACAACATACTTGCAACTAACAAATAGATTTTCTTAAACTCAACCGTTCAAAATTTAACTATAATCCCAAGTAGCCTCAACATTGTAAACGCAACTTTTGGTAATATAATTTTCGCTCAACATCATAAATAAGGCTCCACCGAGGTTGGCTATCACACTAAGTAATAGTAAGCATCTCAATGGACACACATGTATATAAGTATATAGCTTTACTAAAATAGTTTTAACTTAACCCCAAGGAAAAGTATCATAGCATTTTCACAAAAATAATTTTCTCAAATGTAAGATAGATACTATAACCATAACACACTCCACACTAAAATAATCCATATTACATAGTGAGTAATAGATTTCAAAATATTAGTGTTTAGTATCTTCAAAGCATTATAACTATTCACAAATCATTTCTAAATCTCTTTCAAATCATAGTACAAATATTATAAGCCACTCAAAGCATAATACTTTTCTCAAAATGTTCCCAAAATAGATATTAGCATGGAGGATTTCAAAATGACATTTCTCAACATATTATTGCTAGTCAAATATTCATTTCAAAACATAATCATTTCCAATAATCGTTTCTAAATTATATAAATGTATAATTCAAGTATGGAAGAATATAAGGTTCATCTTTTTTTTTTTTCATAAGCATTTTCAAAGTATAAAATAGATATGGGGGAACTCATAGCATCATATAGCTTTACTCATCAAGTAACAATCTCGAGGTAAAGATACTCCTCAAAAGTAATTCTCATATAGATAATCATAGATGTGGATGAAATCAAATCATATTTCTCAAACATTTACCAGGTATCATGTATATAGATATGTGGAGGAATTCACATCACACTGGTGGGGCAGGGACATTATCTCAGTGAGCCTTTAGTGAAATGTAACTCTCTACTGAACACACACAACAACCCCCCACATTCCCAATATCCATGGAGGAACACAATATCACAATAGTGGAGCAGGGACATCATCTCAGTGAGCCCTGAGTGAACAACAACTCTATGCTGAACACACACAACAACAAATCCCACTTTACTAAATCGAAGCAGGACGAATTACATTAAGTGTGCACACATCCTAATTGGGATTACAAGCCCAACAAAGTAGTAACTAGTCCTAACAACCTAGGATACTTTCTACAAGGTTATCCCTCAATAAGTATCCAGGATGGTTTCTACAAAATACGCCTCCAACAATAAAGCCTTCTTCCACTTTAGGACCGGAGTCCACACTAGGGCCGGAGCCCACAATACACATATTCTCCAAAATAAGTACATTTATATATATATATATATATATATATATAGAATTATAATCATATGAGACAGGCTACTTAGGTGAGAAATGCGAACTAGTACGTGAGTGCACACAGTTTACTACGCGGATGCACATAGCCCGAAGTGTGTGCACTTAGCCTACATGAGTGCACACAGTTTAGGGTGTGTGCATTCGTGAAGTAGACTATGTGCACTCACGTTGTCGCACTGTCTCACCTAAGTAGCTTGTCTCATATGAAGTCAACCCTATATATATATATATATATATATATATATATATATATATATATATATATATATATATATATATATATATATTCATTTCCTTCAAGTCTACAAAATACGCCTCCAACAATAAAGCCTTCTTCCACACAAGGACCGGAGTCCACATTAGGGCCGGAGACCACAATTCACATATTCTCCAAAATAAGTACATTTATATATATATATATATATATATATATATATATATATATATATATATATATATTCATTTCCTTCAAAAATAATATAAGTCCTCTAAAATAGATTTTTTTAAAAAATATTCTCATTGCAAATAGGCTATTGCAAATATATAGTTTTTTCTCAAAGTCAGGGAGGATATATAACCCGATGGTAGCCATAACCACAAGCGTAGAGTTTATTTCCAAAATAGTATTTCACCTCCATATTAGAGTGCATATATACATTTTTAATCAAATAGGGTCTCAAGCCCTTACTTTCCCAAAATGATACGTTTATATTAGAGCTGTCAAAACGGGCTTAGCCCGCCGGGCTAGCCCGTCCCGCCCCGCCAAAAGGGCGGGGCGGGCTCTAAAAATCAAAGCCCGTTTTATG
>CP025659.1:5422777-5436171 GCA_003576665.1 Ipomoea trifida | reverse complement strand
CCGCCAGCCCGCCATATTAAAAAAAAAAAAAAAAACACTATTTAGTCTTCATTCTTCCTGAGTCTTCCCCACTCTTCCCAACCATTTTTCACCTCCCCTTACAATCCTTTAACAATTTCCCAATTCCCTTTCCGTTAAATAATTTAATCCCTTCCCAATTCCCTTTACTACTTTTCCCGATTCCCCATCCCCTTTCCATTAATTATTTAATTTTTTCTCATTTCCCCACTTCCCTTTACCACTTCCCCACTTACCTTTCCCTTACAACTTTTATTATTTTAATCCTTAATTTCTCATTCCCAAACCACAAACTCACTGACTACTCAAGTACTCATCTTCTTTTTCTTTTTTGAAGAAACTGACTAATCTTAATTCGCAAACTGCAAGCGCTAGTCATACCTAAATTGTGTGTGTTAAAATTTTATTTTTTATTAGAAAGTGCTAAAACTTTAATATATATATATATATATATATATATATATACTTACATATATTTACTACAAATTTTTACTAAAAAAAATAAAAAAATTAAATTTTTATTATGGCGGGCCCGCGTGGGTACCCGCGGGGGCCCGTGGGGGCGGGGCGGGCTGCCCTTTTTTAGGCCCGTTTTTAGGCGGGCTTTTTAGCCCGCCCCGCCGCCGGCCCGTTTCGACATCTCTAGTTTATATACACAAGAATCCTTTTCTCCGAAAACAACATATAGAGCTTTCAAAATAAATATACATATGTACGAGTATCCGTATAAGCTTTTAAATAGATTCAACGTAGATAGATCCTCCAATAATAAGCATAGTTTCTGTTTTCAAAATAATACGTTTTTATACTTTCATACATTTTATCACTAAAACATAATCGTAAATCACCCAAGTGTTAGCTTTCTTAAAATAGAGTTCTACCGAACTTAAAATAATTTATAATGATATCTTTCAATACATATATTTTCCAAAAAAGCCCCTCTCTCAAAATAGTATAATTATACATAATTTATTAAATAAAAGTTCTCAAGTTAAATACTATCTAAAAATACATAATGTTTCCAAATACGTATACGGGATTTACTATCCAAGTAGTTTTATATAGGTATTAGTATAAGTCTTAAATATCAATATATGTAAATATATAAATATCTTCCCAAAATCAAGTTTATTATTTCTCAAGAAATATATCATTTTCATAATAGAGTTTTGTTGTAAGTCATAGGTTTTCAATTCTTACACTTTCTCAAAGTACATACTAATTATAATTATAGATACTAAGTTTATCGAAATACTTTTTTTTCAAAACAAGAATTCTCACCGAACTTATAATAATTTCAAGAATATTTGCACATATTTCAAAACAAAAGTTTTACAAAAATAAACCCATTCTTAGTAATAGTGGTAGTGTAGTGGTAGTAGTAGTAGTAAATTTTCAATATTATAATAATAATAATAATATAATAATAAATTTCAATATGATACATATCAATTTTCAAAACATTTGTATACATTACATACATAGATTATACATTTCTAAAAGTATAGAATTCAAATCATAAACACTTGTTAAGGTTACTTGTTTTATACAATCCTTCAAAATACGTAAATTTGAATAATTTATCTTTTCAAAATAATATAATATATAAGTATAATATTCAATACATTTTGCCTTTAGGCTAACCAAATATAATTTTCAAAAAGATGGGTATTTACCCATATTTATAGGTGGCTAGGAAAATATGCATGGGTTAGGAGTGTTGAGTGATAAATATTGATTACTTGTTGAATCTCAGGTTCAAATAAAAATTTTAGAGTTATGATTTTTAAATAAATAATATGGGTTTAAATTGGGTTTATAAGTATAATGAAGGTAGTAATGCCATTAAAGATCGCAGGAGTGATCTTCGCCTCATATAGACATCGGGTTCAAATAATAAAATTTGGAGTTGGAAGATTTATAAAGTAATTTTTTTTTTGGAATTTTAGAAATAAAAGAATTTATTGAAAATCATAAATATTGAAATATTTGTAGGTATCGAAAATAAAAATTTTCACTAGTATGAATATTTATTTTACAAATTAGCAATAGTAAAAATTTTGATGTATTAAATCCTCACCCCCTTAATAGAAGCTTCGTCCCCGAAGCTAGAAATCATTTTTAGAATATAAAGTTGAATCAAACGAGGGTGACGATTAATAAGGAGTGATTGGTCATAAGAAACTTGACTTTAGATAGGAAGAAAATTGAGAGATTAAAATTTGAACTGGAAAATAATACTAGTCAAGAATCAAGAGTAATATCAAGATTATCAAGGCTACGACCTTAGAAGTTAGGTTGTAACTTTGCACAAAATGATTTTGAGAGGAAAACGGAAACGAAGTTTAGAAAATAAAAGAGATTTTCAACAAGAGTATATTCGATACATGGAAAACAAGGAACTTAGCCTCAAAGGAAACAATAAACTCGAATTCCAACAAAAAGATAATACTCAATAGAATTAGGGTAGTTTCCCTAAGTTATTGCTTAGTAATACAGGTTTCAAGATCACAAGTTCCAAATGCTTCCCTCAAAACTTGAACATTCAATGCACTTACTAGCACAAAGTGCTCCAAATCCTTTTATACTCTTATTCAAACCTTCAAAAGTATTAACTCATTATCCAAAATTCACCACACTCAAATCAAGTCCAAAGATCACTTTTTGAATGGATTACCAAGAAATCCAACATTAATTCTTAGGGATTTCAATCGCTAACTCAACTAAACACATAAGAGTAAGTTTACCCATAAATCTTTCAAGTTTCCTTTTTCATTCTTACTCAAGTCTTTAAATAAATTACCCAATTATCCAATAAACACAAACTTACTTACTCAGGGTGCAATAGCGACAAAATCTCAAGGTTATTCCAAAACACATCACAATAATCCTAAAGAATTCAACCATTAACTTAATAATTCACATTACCTTGATGCACACTTTGCGATCAATAGTCACATTCAAAAATCATCATTCACCAATCAATCACAACAATTATAAACTCACAACCTCACCACGAAATCTTAAACCAATTAACTCATTATCCAAACTTCACGACACTCGAATCAAGTCCAAAGATCACTTATTGAATCAATTACCAAGAAATCCAACATTAATTTTTAGGGATTTCAATCGCTAACTCAACTAAACACATAGGAGTAAATTTACTCATAAATCTTTCAACTTTCCTTTTCCTTTCTTACTCAAGTCTAAATAAATTACCCAATTTGTCCAGTAAACACAAATTTACTTACTCAGAGAGATGCACAACATCAGGGTGCAATAGCTACAAAATCTCAGCGTTATTCCAACACACATCATAATAATCATAAAGAATTCAACCATTAACTCAATAATTCACATTACCTTGATGCACACTTTGCCATCAATAGCCACATTCACAAATCAATCTCAACAATTATAAACCCACAACCTCACTCTGGTTTCAAAAATACTTACAACTTAAGTTCCTATAGTCAAGTATATAGGGTCAACCTAGGCTCAACCGAGGCTCTTATTTTTAACTCTTAATACCTTAGGACTCTATAACCTAGGACTCTGATGCCAACTTGTAACACCCCAAATTTAAAACTAGAACTAGAATATTTCTTAACAAGAAGTATTTATATGATTGACAGATAAAATATCATTTTGAAATTTGGGTTACCAACCAGACCCAAACGCACAGGCGGGTTTTATCTATCTTCAACACTTCTATACAATCTAAAGAGTAAATCTACAGTTCTACAACATTAAACAACTTTTGGAATTCTAATACACTAGTAATTTGTACAACAACAATTAGCTATTCTATTACCATCCAAGAGGTATAACGCCTCTACAACGCGCTCTCAAAGCTAGCCACAAACCCCAATTTTAAAAACAATAAGATTTTAAAACACAAACAAAATTAGCATAAAAATACTAAATAAGGTTCATTCTGCCCCGTAAAATATGTACATTTACAGTTTTTTAAAATAAGCTTACTTTGTAAATAGATTTTCAGTATTTGAATAACCACACTTGGAAAATATTTATCTAGAGCTTTGAAATAGAATTTTCAATTAGATTATAAAGCGTTTTTAGACAATATCTCATCAAGGAAGCTTTCAAAATAAGAGTTTTCAAAATAAGGGAAGAGATTCTAAAAGTTTAACTCACACCAAAACAAGATATTTTCCCACAATAAGGTTTTAACTTAATTTTCGTAAAACAACACACTTGCAACCAACAAATAGATTTTCTTAAACTCCACCGTTCAAAATTTAACTATAGTCCCAAGTAACCCCAACATTGTAAACAAAACTTTTGGTAAAATAATTTTCGCTCAACATCATAAATAAGGTTCCACCAAGGTTGACTATCACACTAAGTAAAAGTAACCACCTCATGAACACACATGTATATAAGTATATAGCTTTACTAAAATAGTTTTAACTTAACCCCAAGGAAAAGTATCATAGCTTTTTTGCAAAAATAATTTTCTCAAATGTAAGATAGGTACTATAATCATAACACACTCCACTCTAAAATAATCCATATTACATAATGAGTAATAGATTTCAAAATAATAGTGTTTAGTACCTTCAAAGCATTATAACTATTCACAAATCATTTATTAATCTCTTTCAAAATATAGTACAAATATAATAAGCCGCTCAAGGCATAATACTTTTCTCAAAATGTTCCGAAAATAGATATTAGCATGGAGGATTTCAAAATGACATTTCTCAACATATTATTGCTAGTCAAATATTCATTTCAAAACATGATCGTTTCCAATAATCGTTTCTAAATTATATATAGATTTAATTCAAGTATGGAAGAATATAAGGTTCATCTTTTTTTTTCCATAAGCATTTTCAAAGTATAAAATAGATATGGAGGAACTCATAGCATCATATAGCTTTACTCATCATGTAACAATCTCGAAGTAAAGATTTTCCTCAAAAGTTATTCTCATACATACATATAGATAATCATAGATGTGGATGAAATCAAATCATATTTCTCAAACATTTACAAGGTATCATGTATATACATATGTGGAGAAATTCACATCACACTGGTGGGGTAGGGACATTAGCTCAGTGAGCCTTTAGTGAAATGCAACTCTCTACTGAACACACAACAACCCCCACATTCCCAATATCCATGGAGGAACACAATATCACAATAATGGGGCAGTGACATCATCTCAGTGAGCCTTTAGTGAACAACTCCACAAAACAACAAACCCCACTTTACTAAATCGAAGCAGGACGAATTACATTAAGTGTGCACACCTTCTAATTGGGATTCCAAGCCCAACAAAGTAGTAACTAGTCTTAGCAACCCAGGATAATTTCTACAAGGTTACCCCTCAATAAGTATCCAAGTTGGTTTCTACAAAATACTCCTCCAACAATAAAGCCTTCTTGCACTCTAGGGCCGGAGTCCACACTAGGGTTGGAGCCCACAATCCACATATTCTCCAAAATAAGTACATTTATATATATATTCATTTCCTTCAAGTCTACAAAATACGCCTCCAACAATAAAGCCTTCTTCCACTCAAGGACCGGAGCCCACATTAGGGCCGGAGCCCACAATCCACATATTCTCCAAAATAAGTACATTTATATATATATATATATATATATATATATATATATATATATATATATATATATATATATATATATATATATATATATATTCATTTCCAAAGATCAGTTATTGAATGGATTACCAAGAAATCCAACATTTATTCTAGGGATTTCAATCTCTAACTGAACTAAACACATAGTAGTAAGTTTACTCATAAACCTTTCAAGTTTCCTTTTCCATTCTTACTCAATCCTTTAAATAAATTACCCAATTGTCCAGTAAACACAAACTTACTTACTCCGAGAGGAATCTCAGGTTATTCCAAAACACATCATAATAATCATAAAGAATTTCAACTATTAACTCAATAATTCACATTACCTTGATGCACACTTTTTCATCAATAGTCACATTCAAAAATCATCATTCACCAATCAATCACAACAATTATAAACTCAACCTCACCACGAATTCTTAAACGAATTAACTCATTATCCAAACTTCACCACACTCAAATCAAGTCCAAAGATCACTTATTGAATCGATTACCAAGAAATCCAACATTAATTTTTAGGGATTTCAATCGCTAACTCAACTAATCACATAGGAGTAAGTTTACCCATAAATCTTTCAAGTTTCCCATTCCATTCTTACTCAAGTCTTTAAATAAATTACCCAATTGTCCAGTACACACAAACTTACTTACTTACTCAGAGAGATGCACACCCTCGGGGTGCAATAGCTACAAAATCTCAGGATTATTTCAAAACACATCATAATAATCACAAAGAATTCAACCATTACTCAATAATTCACATTACCTTATTGCACACTTTGCCATCAATAGTTACATTCACAAATCATCATTCACCTATCAATCACAACAATTATAAACTCACAACCTCACCACGAATTTTTAGAGTTTCAAATTCCTTAAGGTTTCAAACTTAGACTCCATATACTTAGGTTTTCAAAACCTAGCCAACTCCGGTTTCAAAAATACTTACAACTTAAGTTCCTATAGTCAAGTTTATAGGGGCAACTCTTCATATCCTAGGACTCTATAACATAAGACTCTGATACCAACTTGTAACACCCCAAATTTAAAACTAGAATATTTCTTAACAAGAGGTATTTATTTGATTTTTTTTCTAAGAACTTTTTTTTTTACAAAGTAAAATTCATTGCATATCAAAATAATCTGTACAAGCAAGGGCCCAAAAGTGACCACAAGCTAAGAGAGATAGAGGCCAAAGCCTTATATTGAATTGGGCCAAAGAGGTCTAACCAATCAAGCAATAATCTAAACCTACCAAAATTAGGCCCATAACCTTAACAAAACCAAACAGGCCCAATTGCCTTAAAATTCAGATAGGCCCATAACAGCCCAATCTCCTTCAATCAATTTTAACCTGCAAATCCACATGGCCCTTCCGCCATTCACTTCCAATCGGCCCAGCTGCCATCATCAAACCAAATTGGAGTATTAAAATTTCAGATCATAACCATTGAACCATACGGCACTCCAATTAATCCATGAATTAAATCCATAAGCCCAACCATCTCAATTCTTAAATTTGGCCCATTCAGCCATTTTTCATAACCCAAATCTCCAATTTAATTCCTTTATTCTTAGCCCATGGAACTAATTTGACCATTTAATTCCATACGGCCCTTTATCCAATTAACCATAAATCCAAGCATCTTTGACCCAATGGCCCAACTGTAATGTGATTTAATCCAATGCAGCCCACCTCAATTAATTCTATCACAGTTCAATTAACTCATGAAGCATCTGCCATATTCCAACCTCATAAACCATACGGCCAACTCCAAAACCAATTAATTCCATCTCCATTTAGATCAATTCCAGCAGCTACTCAAATTATTCCCAGATTCTCTGCATTCGGCCATGGCACTATCCATAACATCCATTCCATGCATTTAATTTCCACACACCATCCATTTTACTACTATTAGATCACCATTTCCATAACAATCCACATTTATCTGTATGCAATCACCCTTTAATTCCCAACAGCAAGTCAACACTGCAATTTTTTTCAAAACTTCATGAACCTGCTATATATTCACACCTCAATTCAGCAACCAAATTCGAATTAAATCAAGCAATTCCCAGACTCCACATTCGGCCAAGACTCTTTGTTCACCACATATTTCCCATTAAATTCATTTATCAACCCCTATCACTCCATTAATAACAATTTAATGAACACCACCTTTTCTAGCACAAGGCACGTTAATTCCAGCAGCATCATTCACTATTTTCTTTTATTGTTATGAAATCAGCAGCAAGACTCACCTATTCCACTTTTGCAGCTACATCATCAATGCATCAACCAAATTCATCAACTTATGAACTACCTCAGATTATTAATCCACTCACAGCAGAACCATGAAACCAGCACACTGAACTGCCTCCTCAAACTACTGCACATCACCCCTCAGTTCACACTTCTCAGTAAATATAAACAGCAGCAAGCCCTCACCAAATCAGCTGCTACTACATGCATAAAGCAGTAGCACAACTGCCCCTTCACACTTCATAAATCCCATTCCACAGCCCAAGCACAAATCCTTGCTCCAATCAAATCAGTATTAGCTTTTAAATGTCTACCAAGAAGCACATTCTCACTCCCCCAAGAAGGGCAATGCCTTACTTTAACAAGGAAAATTGCTGCAGCTCTCATGGCCCTGTTTCTCCCTTCTTCAATATACTCCTCTTTCTCTTTATCATAAACAGTCCACAAGTATGCATTGACCTCTTTCACCTTTTGTTCAAGAACCTTATCCTTCTTCATAAATTCCTCCACCACTCTCACCCAGTCCATCGTGTTCTTAAACACCCTCACCTCCCCTTTTGAACTCCCTTTACTCACATCCTTCGCACATACTTGGGCTGAATCAGAGCTCTCAGACCCTAGCCCACCCTCCTTTCCTCTTCTCTCTTTCCTCTCAATTGACTCCTGGACTATTGCATCCATTGCCTTACCAAATTGCACAAGGAAATTCCCAACTGTCATGCCTCCATTTCCCTTTCCCTTAGGTGTAACATATTGAATGGACTCCTCCTTCGAACTAGAGCTAATCTGAGATTCTACATTACCCACTTCACTCTGTTTCTTAGCCCCTTGCCCCTCTTAACAAGGCAAGCCATTCTCAATAGCTTCAATCCCATTTCAAACCACCTCCACATGCCCCTGCTTCACTCCTTGAACCTGCTCTGTTATTGGAGCATTTGGCTCTTCTATTCTCATAGAGACATTTCCACAGACAGGTGGAATGCCCCCATTCTCCTGAATCTTATGGCCATGCTGACAAACAGGTGGTGTGCCCTCATTCACATTCAAATCTTCAACACCCTCAACTGGTTCTACTCCACAATTCTCTATCAGAATTTCATTCATAATTTCTCCTCCTTTTGCCGCTGGAACCTTTTCACAAGCAGGTGGCGTGCTTTTATTCACACTCAGGGCTTCATTAGTCTCACGTGGCTCTGTTTCAGCATCTCCATTCTCCTCCATCCTTCTACTAGTATTCCCCTCTTCCACCACCGGATTACAATTTCCAGTTCGTGACCTCCTACAGTCGCTCATTCTATGCCCAAATCAAGAACAATTCAAACAAAATCTCGGCATCCATTCATATTCGACTCTCTGCCAGAAGCCCTTCAAACCATTCCCAATCGCAATCCATACTCTCTTCACTAATGGTCTACTTACATCAATCTCCACTCGCACCCTTGCAATACTAGGCCGAGCTCTCTTCATTGTTGCGGAATCCATAAACAGAAATTTCCCAATCGAGCAACACAATCTGTCAAACAAGTTAAGCAAATGCAATGGGAGATTAGGGAATAAAATCCATACCGGAACAAGCGAAGAGTCCTTCCATGGCTTCCAATCAGGCGACCAACGCGAGAACCAAACACTCGCCCCAGCCACCGTCATTCGATTCCTTGCGAGAACCAATCTGCAATCTTCCTCAGTCGCAAATCGAATAGGAATGGTGTTTGCATTCAACGATCCAATCTGAACATCTCCTGACATTCGCAGTTTTGATCGGAACTCCGCCCTAATTAAATCCATCGAAGGCCTATCTCGCCCAAATCTCCCTATCACCGCACTCCTCCTCTCGATCTCCGCCAAACACCCCCATTCCTCCTCTGTTATTGCAACAATCGCATGATTTTGGAGGTAAAATCGCGACCAATGCCCTCCCATCCAACCTCCCTATTCAGTGCTCTCTTCTCAAAATTTCTGGAAATAAATCGTGGACAGACCGCCTATCAGAATGTCGTCCATTCTCCCTAAAAATTCTAGTCGCCGGAATAATTCCTTCCACCGCCACCGCCGGCAGGCCACCTCTCGCCGCCAGCCTTAGGCCGAGACCACAGTCGTGAAAATCAACAATTGGCAGAATAGCTATTCTAAAAGGGTTTCATCTATCTATTCTGTACAATCTAAAGAGTAAATCTACAATTCTACAATAGAGTAGTAACTAGTCCTAGCAACCCAGAGTACTTTCTACAAGGTTACCCCTCAATAATAAGTATCCAGGATGGTTTCTACCAAATACGCCTCCAACAATAGAGCCTTATCCCACTCTAGGGCGGGAGTCCACACTAGGGCCGGATCCCACAATCCACATATTCTCCAAATTAAGTACATTTATATATATTCATTTCCTCCAAAAATAATTTAAGTCCTCTAAAATAGATTTTTTTTTTACAAATATTCTCATTGCACGTAGGCTATTGCAAAAATATAATTTTTTCTCAAAGTCAAGAAAGGCATATAACCCCATGGTCCTTCATTCCTACTGACCAATGAGGGCAAAAGAATGGTCCATGCATAGAGTGATGAAGCACAGTACTTAAGAAATTCAATAAGAAACTGTCACCTGGAAATGTAAAATTGTTGATTTCACAGATCTTGAATTGCGTCTAAACTCATAAAATAAATTTCCTTTTTCTGTAGCATTGCATTCCTGTCCATAAAGGATATAGCATCAGGACTAAACACATGAAAACAAACCAAGTACAAGGGAAAAGAGTACCAAAAGACATATAGTTATACTAGTGAAAATCAAACTAATGCAGTTTTCAAATGATCAAATTCCCTCAAACGAAAAAAAAAATACACAAGAAAATGAATAAATTGAGGCTGAAGCCAGGGCGCAGTACCTGAGCGAGGGCAAAACAACAATTGCAGTATCCACAAAAGCAAGACCCACATCCACTCCCAGTGGGCAAACCGGCGGCGAAGGGGGAGATGGTGGGCGACGGCGGTGGGTGAAACGGCGAACTGGTCGACGGCGGCGAAAGAGGAGACGGTGGGAGAACTGGTCAACGGCGAAGGAGGAGACGGTGGGCGAACTGAGCGACGGCGCGGCTGGTCGAACTCGGCGATGGTGTGGCTAGATAGTCTCGGTCTCTCGGATGTGTTTGGCGATGGTGTGGGCGACGGCTGAAGCTGAAACTTAAATTAGGGCAAGAGATTTACATTTTAATTTTTAATTTTTATTTAGCATGCTTTGATTTATTTAGCATGCCTTCAAGTAAATATATATAACAATTATAAATATAGCAATAAATTATATATTAACTAATAAATATATTTCAAAATACTCAAATAATAAAATAAATATAAAAATCCAAAATCATTAAAAAGTTTTTTTTTTTTTTTGTTGGAAATTAGGGGGGTGGGACCCAGACAAGACACAAAGGAACTAAGCGTCAAGCCAGACAACTCGCTCTGTACAGACACCTATAAGGTCATTGCAAACCCGTCTTCTGCATCTCGGGGGTGACTTGTAAAATTCTATCCAGTCAGTCTCCCCACAAAACGCAAGCTTAGCCAACTCATCCGCAACCTGATTTTGCTCACGATACACATGGACTATCTTGCATCCTCCTTTAATATTCATCTTCATGAGATGTTCCATGATACTCCGTATTAACCAAATATATCATAAATATGAGTATTTATTTGTATATTGGGGTTTTAAAATATATAAAAATTTCACAAATAACCTAAATCAAAGGAAATGACATTATTGACCCTACGTAGGATATGAAGTCTCGAGAGTAAAAGGGTACGTGACACATAAATGAGTTTTAATTTGTATCTTCCCAATAAGAATAAGAATCATTAATGGTCCTTGTCCTATCGTCAACGTTGTCTTGCCCTATTCAATACACTCCTATATACCCAAAAGAATAATGTACAGTTTTAGCTAAACCTCAATTCAAGGGTGCACTCTTCATGTAATGAAAAAGTCTAATTCTCTAATCTGAGCAAGTTAGGCTTCCATCATCATCTAAATACTTGGTCAGTCTACGTAGTAGTAGTAATAATAATAATAATATTTATTTTTTTGTGAAGATGGGAGGGATGACCCTAATTAAGCAGACTCAATACTAGCCATGCATGCATGCATCCTGAAGGAGATCTCTAATCCCATCCGGCCGGGGCGCATAATATTGGATCGGATAAAATCGCCCGCAATGTCTCCCCGGGAGCATCCTTGGCCGGCCAACTTATTAAGCTCGCAAGGAATGTATGTACTTAATCCTTTTTGATCCAATAATCCTTGCAAAGTCTTACCATGTGCCCATGCCGGCCATCCACACGGTCCCAAGGGTTCAGGGTCCATATTATTATTCCAGTCCACCGTACCACATTAAGAGATGGATGGAGTCAATTCTTCATTCCAAGCCCATTGTATAGTATAGTAGTCCCATTGCGGGCATGTAAACTGCCCAGAGCTCACCGGCCCTGCCCTGGCCTCCGATCCGCTGCATTGTTAGTCCTGATCCATTCAATTCGCCATTTATATTAGGGAAAAAAACACTTTTGGTCCCCCAATTAGTAACACATTTGAAATGTTATCCCTATCTTTCAATTTGAACACATTTGGTCCCTCAATTATTGAGACGATTGTCAATTTAGTCCTTCTGTTAGGGTTTCCCAATTAACACCGTTTATACCATGGGCAAAATTGGAATTTCACATTGGAAAATGCACTTTTGGTCCCTCACAATCCTTAGATTGATCTTTAGCAAGAAGATTAAGCCAAATCCAAAGACAGGCTGCCAACAACAATACTCCATGCCATATTATTTATTAAATTAAAATAAATGCATAAATACATATATAGTTTCCCAACAACTCATGTAAAACGAATAAAATAAATACGCTGTATATAGGGGGAAAGGAGACGGCAGCCACCCGCCTCCCGCCTCCTCGTCGTCACAATATAAGCATGGACAAACAAGATGGATGATAATAGTACAAAAGCCGCCTATGAGTATGACTGACTATTGATCTAGCATGTATGTGGCAATGCCTTACTTAGAGCTGCCATTGGCTACTTTTGCTGCTGCGGGGACGCCACTTTGGTTCAGTTCATCCCAAGCTTCGATCCAGGTCACCATGGCATCGGCCAGCTTGTTGAAGTAGTCGTCCACCTTCGCGAGCTTGGCCTTCACTTGTTTGGCGAGTTCAAGGTAGCATTTCTGGACAGTGGTGCAGTCCTTTGGGAGAGCGACAGACTGGAAGAACGGGATCAGTTCCTCTTGCCAGTAAATGCCCTTGTATTCCTTCTTGAGGTTCACGAACGGATTGCTTGCTTTGTTGTGCCAGATGTAGGGCAGGCCCGTCTTCACTCCCAATCCCAAGTGGTCGCAAATCACCTTCATGAATGACAGCCAAATGAATGCAGTGGCGGTCTGCCGCGGCGATGTTGTTGAATGTAGTGGCGGT
>CP025659.1:5352456-5422589 GCA_003576665.1 Ipomoea trifida | reverse complement strand
ATAGAAACACCATTTTTGAATGTTTTTGCAGCATTAAGGCTTACAACATAAACAACATATCGTTTGTTTCTTTGTTTTCGTCGAATGGCGTAGAAGAAACCGGCGTTTCGCATTCGTCTTCCATGGCTACAGTTTGGATCAGCTCCCCGGCCGGCGTATTTATTTTGTTCATTTTACAAGAGTTGTTGGGAAATGATAGTACATATACTCCGGAACCGGTCGGCTATACCTCGGGCCCGGTCTAAGGGCTTACGGTCGGGCGGTCGGACCAATGAGAACGGTCGGCTGGAAAGCTGGACGTCACGGACCGAACAGTACCCCGATGGGCCCCGGTGCAGCGCACCGGCGACCGCCACGTACCTTTCCCCGCTTGGGCGTAGAAGGAGGTGAACGCATGTCCGCCACGTTCTCGTCATGCCGGAGGGCCGGCAAGTGCGCTTTACGCTCCTATAAGTAGCGCATTTATGAAGAGAGAGAGGATCTTTTCGGCCAAGATTAGACTAAGACTCAAAGAGAGCTCGGACAGTAGGAAAGCCCACTGCCGACCCGCCGAGCCTTTGAGCATTTCTCGTGTTGTAACCGGGTTTTTGATCCTTGATATATACGATCGTGTTTTCCGGTTTACTTGGTGCCCGTATTTAGCAATATCAGGAAACTATATATGTATTTATGCATTTATTTTAATTTAATAAATAATATGGCATGGAGTATTGTTGTTGGCAGCATGTCTTTGGATTTGGCTTAATCTTCTTGCTAAAGATCAATCTAAGGATTGTGAGGGACCAAAAGTGCATTTTCCAATGTGAAATTTCAATTTTGCCCATGGTATAAACGGTGTTAATTGGGAAACCCTAACAGAAGGACTAAATTGACAATCGTCTCAATAATTGAGGGACCAAATGTGTTCAAATTGAAAGATAGGGATAACATTTCAAATGTGTTACTAATTGGGGGACCAAAAGTGCTTTTTTCCCTTTATATTATATTATATTGTGAGCTCTCAGCTGACGGGGGTGTGGAAGTAAATGAGGCATCTTCAGTACGTACGTGCATGTTTAGAATCTATGTATATATCTATCTATCGTCCATCCCGCCTGGCTGGTGCCTTGTAGCAGAGACGAGAGACCAGGCAGTTCCACTTAGTTTCTCCTCCATCACGTTGCAGATCGCCTTCAATTCGTCTCCTCGATCGGATCGATCTCACAGTTAGTCATCAGCGCAGCCTTTTAATTTGTACGTGCTTCAATTCCCAAGCAAGCCACTGCACGTACATCAAATCCTAATCTTGGTATTCTTATGCATCGCTATCATCATCTCGATCTCATCTTCATCCCGGCCGGCCTTAGCTTCAAGTAAAATGGGGTTCGCTTCACAGATCGATGCCTTTCAATTCTACTCTTCCGCCAGTGCATGCATATATCTTGGTATTCTTATGCATATATATATTTTGGACCAAATTAAAGGCGGTCCTTCTCCTTAAGCTAGCAAACGCCACCCTATGTTGGCCTGGCTAGAAAGCTGGCTGCTTGAATTAATTAACTGGTTCATTTCATGGAGCCTTCTCATTCCCAACCCACCCACCGTTACGTTATTAGTTCTTAGCTTGAATTGGTCATTGTGACGTTACTCCAAGCCATGTCCTTTTACCCCAAATTAAATTGCGATTTTTTTTCTCAACACGTACACCTTTAGGCACCGCACCAACATGGATTGCATTGTACTATATGTGTAAAAAGGTCAGGGATCGCGCTAAGGACACTTTGACCCAGCACAGTCCCACCGCCTCAGATTCCGCCCTTTCCAACCCTCAAGCCTGTTGGAGAAATTGGTGAAAAATCTATATATATAATATATAAAATATATTTTCGTCCCAAAAAATCAAATATAATTACAAAAATTAATTTCAACCAATTTGATACAAAATTAAATAACAAATATACATACGAAATATATATACATATAACAACATAGGGATTTATTTACCAAAATAATCCACCACAACCAGTTGAATCAATCCAAGGGATTTTATCTACGAAAGATTAATCACACCGCTATAGTACAAAACTAGTATAATGAATTTAATCTACGGAAGATTAGTCCCACCACAAACTTAGTACGAAACCAAGAACAATATATATCAATATATAACACAAGAAAGGGTTTCTAATCTGAAGGTTTTAACCCAATCGAAGAACAAGAATGAAGACGTGAAAGTCCGAGTCGTGTGTATACATACTATCCTTAAAACCGATTCGCCACCTCTCAAGGGTGCTATAAGCCTAGAAGCGTTGTGGCGTCACACCATTCCACGACACAGTTAATGTACGACCGCATGGAAGCTCACTGTCGCATTTGAGCGTGTATATATATATATATATATATATATATATATATATATATAGAGAGAGAGAGAGAGAGAGAGAGAGAGAGAGAGAGAGAGAGAGGGGGAGGATGAGGATAAATATCTTACGTATATAAAGACGACGTTGAGATTGGAGGATGATGAGGATCGCTACCTTGAGGAGAGGCAGGGTGCATGTGATAACTTAACCCCAATCAACTTAAAAAGATCATATGGGATAATAATACTTATTGGGGCTAGGATATAACTTCAAATACTGTTAATGAAATATAAAGAGTTTTTTTTTTTTTTTTTTTTTTTTTTTTTTTAATGAAGTGAAAATTTTACAAGTTAAAATCACTACTCAATGTTGTGCATTGATTAATAGTAAATCAACATATATTATTAATAACTAATCAGCTCAAATAAAAAAAAGTCAATAAACTTGTTATCTCTTGTGATTACCAAATCAACAATCTATCATACCAATTTTGTTAGAGTTATCCCAATATAATTATATTTTGATATGAATCAAGGTGTGTTAGTAATATACGTATGTATGTATTACTCTTGTTGAATATAATATAATTTACTATCTTTGTGGTCCAGTGCACTTCATCTCCACCCTAAACATTATATCAATTAATAGAGACAACCCCAAATATTATATCAAATAAATTAATAATGGCAACCACAATTAAGCAATTTGATTAAATTGTTGACTTGAAAATTATGAGATTTCAAATTTAACTCATTATGAGAGTAACCTATTAGCCTATATGCTTTAATGACTGAATCACAAATTAAAGTGAGATTTACCCCGTGTATTCCCTCATCATCCCAAATGTTGATTTAATTAAACCGGAGTGTGTATATTAATTAGTATACATGCCTGCAGGATTCCATTTATCTGTTTAAATTTTGGAAAGAGAATATGGGCAAGTGGACGGCACGGGATGGTAATTTAATGAGAAAAATTAAAGATAGGGTAGAGAATGGGTTGAAACTTGAAAGTCCCTCTCGCCAATTAAGGGCGGCCAAATTTAAAGACGACTTGGCCGGACTAGTTCAATGTTGTACCGTACGTGTCTTCAACACCAGGGTCAAGTCAAGATGATAGGATTTCCATTGCCAAAATTTTCTTTAATTTGTTTTCACATTTAAGCAAAGCATTATATTTCTTGAATACTAATTTCAAGTCACTTCCGTTTCAAATTACTTACAATTTCTTTTTATTATTTTACCTTTTTATTTCAAATATTATGATTGAATTCAAATCACTTCCTGTAATCAAATAACAATTTTTTTTTTTGTTGTATTTATTAATACTTTCTAATGTTTATATATTCCAATTGAATTGTATATGATTCTTGAACTCATAGTCCAAGTTCAAAAAAACTCATATAGGTAATAATGCATGTTTAGTGGCATGTATACTAGGGAATATGGTAGGTTTGGGTATATAGGGCAGCTAGGGAGGTGACGGGAGGAATATAATGTGCACAAAAAGGGGAAAGTGTGAAAATTTTATGGGAATTTGTAAGATAGCAGACCACACAAAATATATAGTATGTGAGATGAGATAGCAACTACTAGTAACCTCTGACTCTTACCTTTATTATTATCCATCAGTGCCAGTGGTCCATCTAGCTACCACTACCATCACCTGCTACGTACTGCGGCATGCATACATTTACCAGTTACCACCATCACTTTGTATACAACATTTAATTACTTATACAAAATTGAACATCTAGCGAATATAAGGTTGAAATAAATAAAATATGATATTTTGTGTACCCAATGCATAATTCAATTGGTCAATTAATTTAAAATATATATAAATTTGCTTTGCAAGTAGCCGTAGAGTGCATATCGCACTAGCATATGCAATTTATCACCCTCCCCTAATCTCTTTAATATTGCATACATATTTTTTTTTTAAATATTAATATTATAAATGAGCAACAACATAATGTATTTGCAATTGAATTGGGAAAGGACTTTTAGATATCAATTTGTGAAAGTTGTTGAATTGAGATAGTTGAAATTAAGTACTCCGTATTATGTATATCCATATATATGAATATGAATTTATACGGGATATATCTCTAATTAGAAGAAGACTACATTTAAACAAATTTTATTCATTTTCAAAGACAAACAAGTTGTAATACAATGCTTAGTACCCTTAAAATTACAGTGAAATATATTCATCACAATGAATTTGAACTTCTTGTGTTAATTTCAAATACATACACAACAAAAATTTTACTCTAATATCTATGAAACTTCGACAACAAAAAAAAAAAAAAACGCATTATATCTATTTCAAAATGATTTACTAATTGGGTTTAAATATTGGGCACAAGTCTTCGAGCAAAGCGCGTAGAAAAGACTAGTATATATATATATATATATATATATATATATATATATATATATAAACCTACAATCCAATCCATCAAACAAACTAAAAAAAAAATTATAACATTAATAAAATTATAAAATAACATCCAAAAGTCATAATTAAAGAAGTTCATACTAGTTTTTAGAATAAAATTGAACACAATAAACATTCAAATTTTATATTGTTGAACATCAATAATTGTGGTGTATGATATTGGCCTAATGTAGTAAATCCATCCTTAATCATGTTTATGATATATTTTGTAAAGACAATGGTTCTTAATTACATAAATGACAATGGTTCTTACTTCTTAGCGGGTTCTAAACATGTTTGTGTAAACGGGTTAACACAATAATATTAACGGGTTCTTAATAGGTTTAACGAGTTGACCCATTAAGATACGAAAACATAATGGGTCGTTATTTTCGTGTCCGGTTTCGTATCGTGTTAACGGGTCGTGTCCATAATTGCCAGGTTATATTTGACTTCACACATATTTCTTGTTTACCTTTTTTGTTATTTTTTAAATTTGGTTCGCAATTTTTTTTTTCTTATAGATTTTTGAAACTGTGAATTCCTATATTTGTTAGCGGGAGATATTTTAATTGAAATTTCATTCCTATATTACGAGGGAGAAACTGTCTATTAGAATTCTTATCAACCAATTAATGAGTTTTGGTGAAAGTATTTTGCATGTTTGGTAGTAGGGTGGAATGAGAATGATTATTAATAGTTGGGGAAGAAAGTAGGAAGCGAAATGAAACCCTTAATTAATAAGGGTATAGGTTTTTCAATTAATATGGTATTCCAAACTCATAGTAATAACAATCACTTTGATATCATACCTTACACCAAAACCCGTCAACCAAACACACCCTTAATTTTAATTTCAGTATATATATTACAATGACATGTCAGCCGTCACGTAGGACGTTACTGGAATTCAGGGATAAAGAACGGATTTTTGTGTCTGAATGCACAAAAATCACAAGTTGATAAATTTAATTGCTACTTTAAAGTGTTTAAGGACCTAATTGACTCTCCTCAAAAAAAAAAAAAAAAAAGGACCTAATTGACTCATGGCATAAAGTTCAATTATTTATTTAACTATTTTCCATATTATTTTTTGTCCTACCACATAACTATGCTTATACCCTTGTAATCCATAATATATACAAACATTTAGGCCCCATGAAATTTAAAAATTACAGTTTCATACATTGATAATATAATTACATATATGAATACTTGTATTTGATTTAAATATGGAATTGTAATTGAAATTGATATGATGGAAACCATATTTCAGCCAATTTATGGGCATCTTATTCAATTAATATAATGTGTTTATACATAAAACGTAAAATTTAATTTATAGATATTTAGATAAGAGGACAATTAATTAAGTAGCTCTTTAATTAATTAATGTAATATTATATATGTGATAAATATGTATAGCAGCTTACCGGAAGGTGTACTGTTGGAAGACAACACAACACACACACACACATACATATATATATATATATATATATATATATATATATATATATATATAATAATAGATAGTTTGGAAATATAAATACTAATTCCCAGAGAGCTAGACATGCATTATTATTGTAACCAATCCATAATTCTTAGCGTCTACATATCATCATCATCATCATCAAATAAAATAAAAGTTAAAACCAGGCTTTGCATGCATGCATTATATTATATTCTTCCCCCTTCCATAGCCACTAGCTCAGAGCTATTTTCCAACATAACAACTCTTTGCGGTGTCATACTAGGCATGGAGGCAATGAAGAAATAGTAAATCAGAATAAGTCCGATCTTGATAGCTAAATTCATGAACCAAACACACCCTTATTCTTCTCAAAAGATTGAATACCCAACCCCAAGAGTCTTCACACTCCGGCCTGACAAAACATCTGAGAGAGGATGTAAGTATTGCTGACCTGTTACGTTTGAATAATGTGTATGCTCATTGTTGCATATATGCATGAAATTAAAATTGGCATTTGAAATATCTTTCCAACATTTAATATCTTCAACATATATACTATAGGGCGAGTAATAATATAATGTAGGGCGAGTTGGCCTCCCATCAGCATCGATATTCTTTGGACCCAACCCAACTATATCAATATCAGTCTACACCCATGACTCAACGTAACACTCTACAGTTAGTGGTGTGTTTAGCTTAATTTAATTTGGTGGGAAAAATATTACATGTACTTTAACTTTTTACTCTTAATTTTTATTTTATCTCACAATTTTTTTATGTACATTTTTTAGATCTACATGATAAAAATATTTCATCTTTTTTAGATCTACATAAGAATACATGTAGTAGAAGTAATTTGGTGGTTACTCATTCCTTTCATCTTTGAATTGAATCAAATCTTTTTTATATCATGATCGATCTCTGATAAATGCAGTAGACCGTAAGGTTCCTCAGTCCTAGCTAACCTTTTCCGAGTAAAAGCAACACAGCTCATCAACAATACAAGAATGGCTAAAATCCAGTACATTAGTCTAACAGCATGCAAATCAAAATATTAATATTGACAAATGTTCTTTTGGTGGATTCCCGGATGAAATAACAAAAATTCACACCACAAAAGTGTAATGAAATAAATGCATGTTTACCCTTCAATTTCACACTTTTACATGGGTGGTCCTTTTTTTAAAAAAAAATAAATAAATAATCAGAGGGTGTCAAAGGTTGTAATGACAAAAGTTGTATTTTGTTTCAAAAAAAAAAAAAAAAAAAAAACCTTAAAGTTTTTTAACTCTACTAATTTTTTTTGTCTTCTTTAATTTTATGTCAGATAGTCGTTCTACTTTGTCCTTTAATTTTCACATGCCTATGCTTATGGCTCTAGCTTTAGAAGCTGCCAAAGAAAATGATAGAATATGACATGCAGTGCAGTGTTAATGAATTTTACTTCAATGGCGATATTTTGTATTTATTAACGTAACAGATGTACAAAAAGGAAAGATGTGTGCGATAGTGCAAAAACAAACAAAAAGCACAAAGAAGGAAAGACGTGTGAAAGGTATTTGGATTTGACTTCCAATGGTCCATATTATATTATATTATTACAATCAACATTCTAGGGTAGGTAGTTGCAATTGGTAATAATGATCATTAAATATTATATTAGTTTTGAGTACTTTTACACTTTACGAATATATAAAATTTTATTTTCGAGTTCTTTTTAAATGAAAATAAAAACGAAGTGATGATTGGCTGGCTGATGTCATTAATTATGAGCAGAAGGAACAAATACAAATAGTGTGTAGTGTAAACCAATTCCAATGAGCTGAGGTTTGTGGCTGGGGACCATGCAATATAATACAATGTGTCCTTTGTTCTATGAAGAGAGATAATGACATGAAATTAATGTTGGGTAGCTAGCTAGGGTCCACAGTGTCATACAAATGAGTTGTTGAGTAGTATAGTACTCAATTACACTACCGTAATTACATTGTTTGGTTGCACTTTGTGAAAAAAAGAAAAAATGAATGAAAGGGGCTGTGAAATCAAGCAAGTATATATGTGGTATGGTCCACAAAATTAACAAGTGTAGCTTATGAAAGTTGCCATTGTGTCCACAAAATCTTTCAAACTAAAATTCTAACAATGCAAACTCTGAGTGGGTGTGATAGATTTTTAATGGTTGGTTTTAACTACAAGTGTTGATATATTTTAATATTTATTCATAATTTTAATTTTAATATTAATAAATTAATATTTTCTTTCTTTTTTTTTTTTGAAATAATTTAATATTTTCTTTCTAAATTCATTTTTTACTTAAATTTATTTTTTTTTATTTTTTTTTTATTTTCGTACAAATAAAATTAACATATAAGAAAAATATATCATTGAGAGACTCTAAATGAGATTTCTTTAAATGATACTTATATTGATATTTTTTTTTTATAAAGCAACAAGTTGATTCATGACATTAACACTTTATGAACAAGCAAAGTAACGCTACGATCAAACACATATAAATAGTTATTCACAACTTACCATTCAAAATGTTGATAAAATGTTAATCCTTTTTATGCATATCCTAATTCACGTTTCGATTCCATGCTCGATTCAAACACACCCTTAATCTTTACTCTTGTATAATTTATTATTTATTGTCTTTTCTCTAATCAATTTAAAGATTTAGATATGAACGTCATTCGGATAAGATTAAGTTGGGTAATACTCGCTTGATTTCAATATCTAACGATTTTGGATGATACTTGAAATAATACTCCGTAATAAGAAATCATAGTTAGTTTGAATTGGTGCATGTCAAAGTGTAGATGATGCAAGTTGTTGGCCACATTCAGTTAGGGTGTACATGGATGATGGATGCACTCCTACTAAATCAACTCATGTAGAGCCACCAATATATATATATAAAGTTCAATGATTTAATTGACCATTTTCCCGATTATTTTTTGTCCTACAACGTAACTATGCTTATACCCTTGTAATCCATAATATATACAAAAATTTAGGCCCCATGAAATTTAAAAATTACAGTTTCATACCTTGAGAATATAATTAATTACATATATGAATACTCGTATTTGATTTGAATATGTGAATTGTAATTGAAATTGAAATGATGGAAGTCATATCTCACCCATCCAATTTATGGGCATCGTATTCAATTAATATAATGTGTTTATACATAAAACATAAAATTTAATTTATAGATATTTAGATAATAAGAAGACAATTAATTAAGTAGTTCTTTAATTCATTAATGCAATATTATATATATATATGTGATGGAACAACACAACACATATATATATATATATATATACTAGTTTGGGAATATACATACATACTACTAATTGTAATTGTAACCAATTCGATCATAATTGCGTCTACATATCACGTACATAACAGGTCTTTAGGATGTGGGTGTCATACTAGGCTAGGCTAGGCTGAGGCATTGAAGAAATAATAGTAAATCATAAGAAGTAGTCCGCTCCAGCTCCACAGTGCACATCTCTCCAAATAGTTTGTGTCCATTGACCTAAGGAGCAAGATGCTTGAAACAATGGTCAAGGACGGAATCCACGGCCCCTCCAGTGAAACTCTCGAAGACCTCGGGTTGCGAGCGAGAGGAACCAAGTACCAAAGCCCCAAGGTGGAAAAGAACCATGCTGACCCAGCAATGGAGGAGGCGATCCAGGAATTACTAGAGACAATGGCTATGGAAGCCCCTAAGATGAGCATAAGGAAGGCGATGAGTTTGTTGCGGTTTCCCACTGTGGTGACCCCTGAAACATGGTAGAGATGGACGAGAAGGGCGAGCGCGGTGGGGATGGAAATGAAGAACGTCGAGATGGAGAGGAGGTCGACCGGTGGAACGTGGAAGAACACGCCATTAATAGGGGGCTGGAAGGGTTTGTAGTTTGGGTCACATTTGATGAAGACGCAGGTGGCGACGATCAAAGCCACAAAGGAATCTTGATTAGGGTAGTAGACAATGGGGTCAAAGACTAATATAGGAGGTATTTTGGGCGTATTGACAAGAAAGGGAATACGAAATTATACGGACCAATACGGGAAAAAGACATTTGGAAAATGCGTTCAGTTTTCGAAACGCATTTCCCAAATGCGTTCTATTTCCGTATTTGTCAGTATTTGAACGCATTTCCCAAATGCGTTTTGCGTATGAGATACGCAAAACGCATTTAGCAAATGCGTTCCTCGTATACAAACCGTATACGACGAACACACGTGCGAAATGCGTTCCTCGTATCATACGAGGAACGCATTTCCCAAATGCGTTAAAGACGCCGGCACCGGCCCTATTCCGGCGACGAGGAAATACGAGGAACGCATTCCAGAAATGCGTTCCCCGTATACTACATTGAACGCATTTCGTAAATGCGTTCATGCGTCGGCCCAATGCGTTCCAAAACCCGTTCGGCCCAATGCGATGAACGCATTTGTTAAATGCGTTTATCGGTCGGGTTGGGCCATTCACCCACACCCCATGTGTTGGGCCAAATGGTCTTAGGTTGATGATGTTGGGCCATTTTTCGAATAAATTTCGTTAACCCTTCGGCCCAACTCAATATTCTTAATTTCCACAGCCTAATATATTGTAAAGTACAACTTTGTTAACATAATGTAAAATAACTTAACGAAATAAATACATAAATGAAGGATATAACTTTCATTCACACTTATTATGTTTTTAGATTTAGATTAAGCCGAAAGTGGGATTTGTTGAAGTTAGTTAATGTGGATGGTAACATTAAAGGTCAATCGAGAGAAGCTACACCAACGGATTAATCGAGGATGTTCATGGTGTATGGTTGGAGGGTTTAAGAGAACTGTTGGGATTGTCCCTTCATCATATACATAAACTAGCTAATAAATATATGAATGGATTACATCTAAATTAGAGATTCAACAAATTAAATGTTTTCAATTTTTGACCTTCAAACAAAGGGAGTCAAGCCATGGTTTTATATTTATATTTATAACCCAGAGTTTCTGATTTTATTATATAATATCTTGCACCTCATAAATACACCCCAAACATGATAAATCTTGGAAACTAGTTTGAATAAAGATTGTCAAAGACTTTGTGGTCAAGCGGCACCCAGTGTACACTTCCATGTGGAAGAGGGTGGGTTCGAGCCTCAGTGGACTTTGTGTTTCAGTAAGTTGAGAAAGTAACTAATAGAGTCAGTAGAACTCAAAAAGTTTGAATTATATCTTTCTTTCGTTCATCAAAATGTATATATTTTGGTTTTACTACTTTTTTTTTTTTTTTTTTTTAATTTGAATACAAAAATCCAGAATAATTTTTTTTTAAAAAATAAAAATTAACAAAAGTCATTCGGTCAAAGAGGAATACTGAATACAGACAACGAAAAAGGATAGTTGGCATTTGCTATCTTAATTTTGATACAGTTATTATTATATTGTTGACAGAATTCCATATTCGTGCAAAAGGGGCGTAAAAATGCGTAATAATCGGAAGACTAAAAAAGACTCGAGAAGACTAAAGCTAAACCCCAGAAAAGACTCGAGACTGACACCATAAGATTGATGTCCAACCACAAACATTTCAATGTAAGTCTTGCAGATTTACAGTAAAACTCTTTATAATTTTTTCTTTTTTTTGAAATGATTTTTAAGAATAAAAAATATTAAAAGACAATCTTAAAAGATCTCCCAAACCAAACTGGAAAACAAAAGATACAGATGATAGACATGCACTGCGATGGATTGATGTAGGGGTGGGCGTTTCGGTCTTCGGTTCGGTTTTTTTCGGTTTCGGTTTCGGTTTCGGTCTTTCGGTTTGAAAAAAGTTAAACCATTCGGTTTAACATTAGCGTTCGGTTCGGTTTCGGTTCGGTTTGAAACGGTTCGGTTTCGGTTCGGATTTAATTCGGTTCGGTTTCGGTTCGGTTTATGACTCCCGAATTTTAACATTTCCTAGGCAAAAAGGCGGTCGGACGCGCCGCGACTTAACGGGGCACCGTAATAACTATACATGAAACATCACATAACCCAAATCCAAAGTCTAATATTTAAATAATAAATACCAACATAACAAATTAATAATTCAAACAAATTAAAATAAAAAATAAAACTGAAAATTAAATTCGAAAATTGAAATTTTCAACTGAAATGAATTTGGAAATTCATTCCAGTAACTGGAATTAATTTCCAAATTCATTTTAGTTTATATATATATATATATATATATATTCATTTATTTATAATTATATATAATATATATTTATATTTAATTATAAAATCTTTCGGTTTTTTCGGTTCGGTTCGGTTTCCTCGGTTCGGTTCGGTTTTTAACCGAACCGTTCGGTTCTTCTAAAACATGAACCGTTCGGTTTTTCGGTTCGGTTTAAAACCGAACCGAACACCCTCGGTTCGGTTCGGTTCGGTTCGGGTAACCCGAACCGTTTTGCCCACCCCTAGATTGATGGACAGATTTAACAACTGACACCCATTTTAAAGCAGTACAGCATAGCTTCTGTTCCACTCCTATCCCTGAAAGTGTTTCAATTTGCAAAGCTTCCAGCATAACAAATGCGTTCACCGCATTGGGCCGAACGGGTTTTGGAACGCATTGGGCCGACGCATGAACGCATTTACGAAATGCGTTCAATGTAGTATACGGGGAACGCATTTCTGGAATGCGTTCCTCGTATTTCCTCGTCGCCGGAATAGGGCCGGTGCCGGCGTCTTTAACGCATTTGGGAACGTGTGTTCGTCGTATACGGTTTGTATACGAGGAACGCATTTGCTAAATGCGTTTTGCGTATCTCATACGCAAAACGCATTTGGGAAATGCGTTCAAATACTGACAAATACGGAAATAGAACGCATTTGGGAAATGCGTTTCGAAAACTGAACGCATTTCCCAAATGTCCTTTTCCCGTATTGGTCCGTATAATTTCGTATTCCCTTTCTTGTCAATACGCCCAAAATACCTCCTATATTAGTCTTTGACCCGTAGACAATGTACTTATTGAGACGAGGTGAAAAGCCACTCAGGATTGCCTTGATGCAAACATAGAAACAAACTGCGAAAGCGTTTACGTCCAGGATGGGTGTTGGTAAGGAACGATTTTTGGTGAAAAGAGGAGTGGTCAAGTAATAAGTCCATGAGCGCCCAATTACCACTCCGCCGATCACATATTCAACAAGTATGTTCCAGCCAACTATAAAGGGCACAAGCTCACGAAGCCTTACCCTGCTGCCAACTGATCGAACAACACATCCATATATAATCATCCAAATTATAATAAATAATACATCCATATATATTAGCCAAAACTCAAAATTAAGCATCATTATAATATTGAAATCAATACAGGTCCCAGTCACTCCATTTCAATTCCCCCAGGCCATTTTAATTAAAACCTTTAATTTGTGCTAGCTAGCTAGGTCACAATAATTAATACCCACCCAAGACTGACAAGTTTGAGCTAGGGTTGTTTTAATGGGAAAAAAAGCAAAAGGAAAGATAAACACGGAAGGAATTGAAGTTGTGAATGAATAAGAATTTTTATTTGTTTAAAAAGATTACCTGAAACTTCGAACTCAATATAGCATAAGGAAAAAAACATGGCGAAGAGCATGGAGAGGATGGAGAGGACGGAAGCATGGAGGGCGTCTTGTATTTCGGGGGCGAACACGGCGCCGGTGACGGCGAACATGGCTCCCAGTAATGGCTGATTAGAACTCAGAAGTACACCAGAAAGAACCTACGAAAGGAACTCCAGAAAGAATAGAGAAAGAAGCTACCAAGACAAGAAAGAAGAAAATGCAAAAGCAAAAGTCCTTTAAAGCTAAGGAAAGAAATGGGAAAATACCAAGTATGCCCTCAGCCTTTACTAGCCTTTTGTTTTTTGGCAAAAACTTGTGTGAGACCGGGTTTGAGACGGGTCAGGTTAAGATGCAAGTGTAACACTTATATAAATAAATGTTATACTTATATGCTCAAATGTAATACTAATTAGGAATAAAATTTTTGTTACTTATAAGGAAAAATATAATATTTTTACATTTCGATTTAAAAGTATTACATTTTCTTCAAAAATATTATATTTGTCCTTATAAGTAAGGAACACTTGTCAACATTACTTACTATAAAAAAATGTATTACTTTTTCTCTTATAAGTAACAAAAATTGTATTCTTGATTAGTGTTATATTTGAGCACA
This sequence comes from Ipomoea trifida, assembly GCA_003576665.1. Classification (NCBI taxonomy): domain Eukaryota; kingdom Viridiplantae; phylum Streptophyta; class Magnoliopsida; order Solanales; family Convolvulaceae; genus Ipomoea; species Ipomoea trifida. The sequence goes on along the minus strand of CP025659.1, from coordinate 5,408,101 downwards.
CAAATATGACATTTGCACGGTGCTTTGACCCGACCCGACCCGTCTCACGAATAAGGATCCGTGAGACGGTCTCACACAAGTGTGACCCTTGTTTTTTTGTTTTTTTGTTTTTTTTGTTTTTATTTTGTTTTTACTATCGACATAGGTAAAATACAACAATACATCTCTATCTTCTAAATATTAACTCCAATATGCAAATCTCAATAAAATATTATAAACCACTCTTTAATTTGTGAATGGAGAACCCAAGAACTATAAATTGTTTGAAGGTAGTCCTCCACATGGCAACATATATATAAACTAAATGTACATTATATATATTTTTATTTATACATAATTTGTGAGTGAAGATTACGTTTATAAGTAATCATTAATTAGGTTATGACAAAATGTTTATTACCGTCCGGTTTTAATTATTACGGAGTATAAGTTATGGTTGATAATCTAACCAAATATAACACAGCATACGTGCATAGAGCAGCATGAGGGCATATTGTGAGAGTGCATATTCTAATGTATTCGATGTATCTTGTGACCTTTTACCAACTAGAATTATAATATGAGTTTCACTTAAAATGCACATTCAAATAATCACTCTAAGCTCTTTTAAGCGAAGACTAGTGTGTAATCACTCTAAGCGAAGACTAGCGTGCATAGAGCTGCCCCGTCTGCCCATATCACCACAAACATAAGTATGATAAAAAAAAAAATAAAAAAAACAAACATAAAGATGAAGTATGTCACCTGTAAAGCAGATAAAATATCACCAACCAAAAGATCAAATCCTAGTTGTGAGTGCACTTAGTTTACACTTGATCAAACAGTCCTGCAAACAACTTGCATAGCATGAGCTAGGAATATACATCATAGTACCAAACCTAAAAAGAACCGCAAAACCATAAGTATTAAAAGCAAACCTTGTATTATCCTGCAAACACTCAACAAATGTTGTTTGAAGCTGGGGAAGAAAAGGCTTTTGGGCCAACCCAGCCTTCCGTATTATGATGCTCAAAGTTGATAAAATAATGCACTTTTCACTTGCCATGGGAATCTGTCCCCTATTATACGCCTACACCAAATAACAATTCATGAAGAATGGCCTTACACTGGTGACCCAAAGGTTCAGACAAGTAGAGGACTGTTTTATAGTTGATACACACACTAATAAAGGGCATAGTTCACTGCATACCATAAATAGGCAACGTAATGTCTACGTATAGCTTATTTTATTGGTTGCAATCCTTTTCATAGTCTCATAGTCAAAACTAGCAACATGTAGAACTATAGTAACAGCTCATACCCTGTGATTGGAATGACTAACTCCTTTAATATATGCTTGCTCACTTGTCAATTCAATTAACTCTCCAAGGCCCAAAGCTGCTTGAATTGCTCTCTTAATTCAGCAGATCAGATCCACTTATAAGACCATGCAATCAAAGCTCAACAATCTTGCATTTTTAATACTTGTAATAATGCGAAACAGATTCCAAAAACGACAACAGCAATAATAAAAACAACTTTATATACAAAGGAAGAACTTCTTTAGGAACTGAACTTATCTGATGCATTTGTGGGGAAAACATACCAAAGGCGCAACAGAAGAGAAACATAGCACTGAGCTCAAGACTTATTCAAATAATTTAGCTGTTATTTTAGTCTTCCTACTTATTTGGTTTCCTATTTTTATGGGTTTTACCGTTGCTTTCTTTATATTTAAGGAGTTCTGAGCTTGTAGGGAGGATCATCAGATTTCTATTGGTTAATGTCTATTGGGAGCAGAAGAACTCCAGAAACCTTCAGAATTACTCTTTTTTATACACTCTTTTTCTTGTTTCTATCCGTGACTACAACCATAGGTAGAACCAAGGCAACCCCGGTTCCGCCCGCGCGCCCCTCCAGTCCTGTTCACCCTCGGCTGACGCGTTCCCGATCCTCTCAGCGCATAACAAATTTGGTATCAGAGCCCGGCGTCATGGGCGAACAGACCTCAGCCGAACCATCAGTCCAGGTCCTCCAAGCTGCTGTCGAAGCCATCCAGGCTGAGCAAGGGGAAATCCGCCAACTGCTGCGCCAGTTGCTGGCCGGGAAAGGGCAGGCGGAGGCCTCTGGCGCCTCTGGCAGCCACACGCAACCGGACCACGTCCAAGCTCCGGTCAGTACACCACCGCCTCCTCCGTCGGTCGTCCCCAAGTTTACCCGGCTTGAGTTCCCACGCTATGACGGCAGGGACGATCCATCCGGTTGGCTCCATCACTGCGAACAATTTTTCAAAGCTCAGAACACGCCTCCGCAGGATTTCGTGAGCACAGCAGCCTTCCATTTAACTGGCATCGCCCAGATGTGGCATTTCCGATTGGAACTCGTGGAACCTCGGATATCATGGCAGCAGTTCAAGCAGAAGTGCTTCTTGCGTTTTGGTCCAGGACTCCACAGCAACGTGCTCGGCTCCCTCGTGAAACTCAATCAGGATGGGCGCCACGTGGAGGAGTACAACGATGCGTTCCAGTCTATGCTAATACAAACACCATCCGTCCGCCAAGACCAGGAGGTCGATCTCTACACCGCCGGGTTGGACGAATGGCTTCGCGTCGACGTGGAAAATCAGCGGCCTGCGGACTTGGACGTCGCGATGAACATCGCACGTTCTTATTTTCGCCGACTTACGACTGCTCCGCATTTTCCGATCTATCCTTCTAATGCACAGGGTGTGACTCGGTTCACTCCTTCCTCTTCCTTTGCAGGTGGGACTTCACGACCTGCGACCTCGTATCCGCAGCATCCAGCGGCGCGGACGCAGCACCAGACCCAGGCCCCAGCGCCTTCCGCCGCGAGCTCCGCCGCGAGCCACTCCATCGCATCAAACCGCCCACCGCCTGGGCAGTTTCGACCCCCCGGTGGGTCGCGGAACTCATCGGCGAATTCCAGTAGCTACCTCCCACCGGAAAGGCGCCTTTCTCGCTCAGAGTACGCGCATCGGCGGTCCAGGGGGCTGTGTTTCCACTGTGATGAGCGTTGGACACCGGCGCACAACTGCAAGCAACTCTTCTTGTTGGTCATTGACGACACCGATGCTTTCGCCCACGAACCAGACGCCCTGGACTCTACCACCTTCGACCAGCCACTGGATTCTACCCATGCTGACCACCCAGAAATCTCCTTGCATGCTATTACCGGAACGGGTTGCGGCACCACCATGCGAGTTACAATGCATGTTGGGCGTGCGACCGTCACTGCATTGATCGACTCCGGGAGCACGCATAATTTTATTGACACTAATACGGCCAAAACGCTTGGGCTAACGATAAGGGAATGCCCTTCTTTGCAGGTTGCAGTCGCTAATGGCGAGCGGATCACGGGTTCCGGCGTGTGCGACGAGGTGCTCCTCTGGAAGGACGGTCAGCGCTTTTCGGTTAGCCTATATGTCATTCCGCTCGCTGGGTTCGAACTGGTGCTGGGTGTCAGATGGCTTCGCACTTTGGGTGCTATTCTCTGGGATTTTAACGCCCTCACTATGAGTTTCTCGTACAATGATCGCAACATCACGTGGCAGGGTGCTCGTATTAATTCTTCTGCTATACTGCACGCGGTGCAGCCTCAGGCGAGTATTGCTTCTGCCCTTGATCACGTTCTGGCTGATTTTCCTTCCCTTTTTCAGGAACCGAAGACTTTGCCGCCTCAACGGGACTGTGATCATAGAATACTACTTTTGCATGGCGCTGATCCGGTTGCTGTTCGACCTTACCGCTACCCTCAAGCCCAGAAAGACGAAATTGAACGCCAGTGTACCTCCATGTTGGAACTCGGTATTATACGACCTAGTCGTTCCCCTTACTCTTCTCCAGTTTTACTGGTACGTAAACAGGATTGCTCATGGCGATTTTGCATCGACTACCGCGAACTGAACGCCAAAACAGTCAAAGATAAGTTCCCTATTCCCGTCATCGAAGAACTACTGGACGAATTGCATGGTGCACGCTATTTCACTAAACTAGACTTGCGCTCGGGGTACCATCAAATTCGAATGTATCCTGACGATGTGGAAAAGACTGCCTTCCGGACCCATCACGGCCATTTTGAATTCCTCGTAATGCCGTTTGGACTCTGCAATGCCCCGTCAACTTTCCAGGCCCTTATGAATGAGGTTTTCGGATCCCTATTACGTAAATTTGTGTTAGTCTTTTTTGATGATATCTTAATTTATAGCAGGTCATGGGTGGAACATATTCAACACGTCCGGACAGTGTTTAGCCTCCTTAGCCGCCATGAGTTATTACTTAAACGTTCCAAGTGCTCCTTTGGCACCGAACGGGTTTGCTACCTGGGTCACGTCATTAACGCCTCGGGAGTCTCGATGGACACTAGCAAGGTCCAAGCTGTTCTTGACTGGCCCCGTCCCCAATCAGTTAGATCCTTACGGGGATTTTTGGGTTTGGCGGGTTTCTACCGCAAATTTATAAAAGACTTCGGTGTGATCGCTGGCCCCTTGACTTCACTGCTACGCAAAAACAATTTTCTGTGGACCGAGGATGCTACTGTCGCCTTCGACAAACTTAAGATTGCTCTCACTACCGCTCCCGTCCTCCGGCTTCCTGATTTCGATAGGTTGTTCGTGGTTGAATGTGATGCCTCCGGCGTCGGCATCGGTGCGGTTCTACATCAGGACAGCCACCCCATTGCCTTCTTCAGTCGTCGGCTAGCGGTTCGTCATCATAAATTAGCTTCCTATGAGCAGGAATTAATTGGGCTATCTCAGGCAATTCGGCATTGGCGTCACTACCTGTGGGGTCGCAAGTTTATTGTACGCACCGATCACTATAGTCTTAAGTTTTTGTTGCAGCAGCGTCTCACGACATCACCCCAACACCATTGGATCAGCAAACTCCTTGGCTACGACTTTGAGGTTGAATTCCGTGCCGGTCGCCTGAACACTGTGGCCGATGCCCTATCCCGACGAGATGATGACGACGTCCCCGGCGTCTCTCTACTTGCCCTTTCGGGACCTGTCTCTTCCTTATTAGACTCTGTACGTGATGAACTCAGCTGCTCCGAGGATGCTAAGGCTTTATTACAACGTATCCACGACGGTTCGGCAGGGCCACATTGGGCTGTTTTAGATGGCCTCGTTCGCTACAAAGGTAGAATCTTTTTATTAAACAAGTCTAAACTCATACCCATTGTTATTGCAGGAATCCATGATGTGACACATGAGGGCGCTCAAAAGACTTTATTTCGGATCTCACGAGAATTTTCGTGGCCCGGGATGCGACAGGATGTTCGTGACTTTGTGCGTAACTGCCCCACTTGTCAACGTTGCAAGTGGGAAAATCTTCATCCGGCTGGACTACTTCAGCCACTGCCGATTCCCTCGCTCGTTTGGAGTGACATCTCCATGGACTTTATTGAGGGTCTGCCTAAAGCCCAAGGGAAGTCGGTACTTTTGTCAGTAGTCGATCGTTTATCTAAATATGCACATTTTATTCCTTTGAGTCACCCCTATTCTGCTTCCACAGTCGCAGCCACTTTCTTTGCGAACGTTGTCAAGCTTCATGGCCTTCCGGAGACAATCGTCAGCGACAGAGACTCGACTTTCACTAGCAACTTTTGGAGGGAGCTCTTTCGCCTGAGCGGCACGAAGCTGTCCATGTCTTCATCCTATCACCCGCAAACGGATGGTCAGACTGAGGTGACAAATCGAACCATCGAAATGTACCTTCGTTGTTTTGTCGGAGACTTCCCAAAAAAGTGGATTGGTTGGCTTCCTTGGGCCGAGTACTGCTACAACACCTCCTATCATTCCGCACTGCAGACGTCTCCTTTCCGGGTACTCTATGGTCGCGAGCCCCCTCGCCTTTTGTCGTACGAACCTGGGGCGTCGAAGTTGGATGCTGTTGATGTTGCCTTACGCGACCGCGACACATTTTTGGTCACCATCCGGGAACAGCTTCAGCGTGCGCAAACCCGCATGGCTCAATCTTTTAATCGAAAGCACAGGGATATTGAATATGCGGTTGGCGACTGGGTTTTGCTCCGCCTCCACCCCTACAGGCAGGTCTCCGTCAACAAACGCTTGTTCCATAAACTTTCCCCCCGGTACTTTGGGCCTTTCTTGATCTCTCAAAGGATTGGGAGTGTGGCCTATCGGCTAGCCTTACCTGCAGGTAGCCGTATTCATGATGTTTTCCATGTCTCGTTGTTGAAGCTCTATCGGGGCGACCCGCCGGACTCTTTACCCGAGCTTCCCCCGCTTCGCGATGGCCGCGTTTTACTTCGCCCTGAGGTTGTGCTCACCTCACGCTTGAACAGAGGTGTTCCCGAAATCTTAGTGCAATGGGCAGGCGGAACTCGCGAGGACGCTTCTTGGGAGCCTTTGGATAATTTTCGATTGCTCTTTCCGGACTTCAAGCTTGAGGACAAGCTCGTTGATTTGGGGGGGTGTGATGATGCATTTGTGGGGAAAACATACCAAAGGCGCAACAGAAGAGAAACATAGCACTGAGCTCAAGACTTATTCAAATAATTTAGCTGTTATTTTAGTCTTCCTACTTATTTGGTTTCCTATTTTTATGGGTTTTACCGTTGCTTTCTTTATATTTAAGGAGTTCTGAGCTTGTAGGGAGGATCATCAGATTTCTATTGGTTAATGTCTATTGGGAGCAGAAGAACTCCAGAAACCTTCAGAATTACTCTTTTTTATACACTCTTTTTCTTGTTTCTATCCGTGACTACAACCATAGGTAGAACCAAGGCAACCCCGGTTCCGCCCGCGCGCCCCTCCAGTCCTGTTCACCCTCGGCTGACGCGTTCCCGATCCTCTCAGCGCATAACATTATCACACGTACTACTACTAGACAATGCTTCCCAAACAACCTACAAATGAGCATGCAATGCTAAGACAAACTAGTACATTAAAGGCTTTCGTAGATTTGAAGAATTCAACCAATAGTGAATAAGAGAAAGAAGATATCACTCCACAGTGCAATCAGTTGGACAACAAAGCAGAATATGCAAAACTTTTCCATCCATTCAAACTATTCCAAGTAAAAACTAATTAAAATAAGATGGGCCGTAGGCAATCAGAATGAAAGCAACACAAATGAGAATCATTATGGCTAAAGGTAAGTTTTCTAGGTTACATAACATAACATGACAAAAAATAATACCATCTATCTACCTAGTACCTATTATTAAAAATCATACATATATCAATTTATAAAACAAAGGGCTAAAAGATATGATGTTTTGTATCTCTGTCAGTTGGGCATACTGCTTCACTTTAGTGTTGTTACATCAAAGCCTATTAGACCTTTCAAAACACTGAGCAAGACCACTAAGTTAAAGCCTATTCTTGCACAATGATTCCTTACCAAATTAGTAGACTGAAGATACAATTCGATTAGGTGAAGCATTGAATTCAACCAATAGTAGAGAAAAGAATAAATCCAAACATTCAAACTCAAACTATTCCTTGCAAGGCACACTAAATACCCTAGAGGAGTAAAAATATAAGTTAATAAATACATGTCTAGTAAACATTTTTTTAGACTCCACCGATAAGCTATGATCCTAGTGGACCTACACTTACTTCTAGTGACAAATATGGATTTAGTAATTTGAGAAGCAGCTATACAATGTCCCATTTAAGTGTTAGCTTAAAATACACATCCAGTTGATACATTAGACTACTCTATATTCATTATGTACACATGTACAAATGTACAATGATAGAATTGAAGTTGTTTATCATAGACATTTTCATTCATGCACTGGTGATACCAGAGAGGAAAATGAAGCATGATATGCAAATTCTAATGTCAACCATATATTTCTCATTCAGCCAAGTGTCTGGAGAGCATTCTGGTTTCCTAATATCAATAAACCAGCATCAGGTACGAAATGCAGAACGGATAAATTTATCCTAAATAAAAATGTATACATGCATGCATCTGTTTGTAATTTTGTACATGTGCATGCATAAAGCATTAGAACTTAGAAGAAGAAAAAAAAAACTGATTATCGGTTAGAAAACAAAACGGAAAAGGCTTCAAATGAGCAGGCAATAACAATGATCAAAATGTTCAATGAAAGATCCAACACAATAGCCCAAAGGGTAAAAAGACTCACTTGTCTTCTGCTAGGGTTAGGGTCATTTAGACCCTTTGATAATATTGGAATGATTAATGGAAGCACTCTTTCTCCGAGTTTCCTAACAAGCTCACCCAGTGCTACTCCGGCAACCTTGAAAGCACAAGCAACAAAATTCATATTTACAAATTTTGCAAATTCTTTATACCATGCTTATTAAGGCAGCCTCTGGTAACACATTACAAAAATACTAGCTAATAACCTGTCGCCTCTCAGAGGATGAGGAAGCAAGAGAACTAATTAATGTGCTCATCAAAAGTGGCATAATTTCCTTTAGAGTTTTAGGACTTAGGAGTACTTGCAACTATAGTTTTAGTTCATTAATTACAAGAGAACAGTTCCATTGAAGTGAGCATAAACTATTGACTTCAATAATACCTAGCGCACAGTTATGCTGACATCAGTCCGAACCAAATACAGTGCAGCAAGAACTTCATTACGCTTCTCCCTTCCAAGTACCTCAATGATTATTGCCCGTCCATGAGCTTCAGTACTAGAACCTTCGTCATCACTACCACCCTCAAGATGAGCTTTTCCAGATGTTCCAGCAACCTGTAGCTAATTGACGTTATAAAAACAAAAATGAGGAATAAAAAACCCTCTTAAGTTATAAATGCATACCTTAAACAAAAGATCACCCAACAATTCCACAGAGCCCTGCCTAATACACCAATTGTCATTGAAAATGCCTTCCTCCACAGCAGGAAGAAGCAGAGGCAAAGATCTACATATTATTTACGGAAAAAAAATAAATGAAGTAAGCCTACAAGAGAATATTGAAAATAACACCTATAGATTGACAATTATGATTTATCTATTAGTTCAAAAACCATAATAATGACGAAAAACAATGCACAGTATTTTCCCACTAGGCAACTTTCACAGGAGGCATTATAAGAGCACATTCTCATCAAAATAAAATATTTAGTTACAGCATAAAACCAGATTGAAGGGATTTTTAAAACTAACGTTGTTGCATAATGCTCCACCAAAACATGGCCAGCACCAAGTGCAGCATCACACACAGATTCATTCTCATCGGCAAGTCCTGAGGAATGTAGCATCAGCAGATATTATAGTAAGAATTAGCACCAAAACAATGACAAGCCGATTTATCAGTGACCTCTTGAAGGAAAAATAAGCATACGAGATATTTAACTTGAGGTGCAGATGTTTTAACTTGAGGTGCAGATGTTTTAATTGTGTGTATGAATTCTTAACAACTAGTGCACCTGTTGTTTGCAAGTGCAAGAGAGAGAGAAAGATAGAGAGAGTGTGTATCATCTATAATTGCTGGTTCTGGAGTTGGACACCTAAAGATCTCGGAAGATACTAAAAAGAAAGATCATCAGAGCTATATGAAATCCAGATTGATTCAAGAGAAAAGAAAATCAGTGCAAGGGCAAGAAAACTAAAACCATTAAAGCATAACCTAAAGAGTGTCAAATAGCCATCACGAACTGATGCCTTTGATTAGAACAGTTCCGAATAATATCTGGAAGTATGGTCTCAAAATACTCTATACCCAGTGCAGCCAATACTATAAAAGAAACTGTAGTTGGCATAATTATATGTCAATTGTCAAAAATTTTGTCCAAGTGAGAAAAAAGAGCAGATGCATAATAAAGAATATCACAGAGATACCATTTAAACCCCAGCAACAAAAGGCAAAAGATATATGAAGCACAAAACAATAGTTGATAATCTAAACCCACATTAAATCTCAAACTAGCTAGGCTTGTGCAGTTCAAAGTAATAAACAACAGTGATTGCTTTCAATAGTCCAAGTTGGCAAGTTCCATTCCAATAGTCAAAATTTTATGATATGGCTTATATAGCCAAAACGAAACATTGTATTTTCAAATTTAAGAAGGAACATTTATTTATTTATTTCAATTTTCAAGAAATCCAAGCAAAGAGTAAAAAATTAAAAAATTTACTTGCAATAAGAACATAGTTCGTGATATTCCAATTCAATTGAATTCTTATATAATACCATAACTTTAAGCATTGAATAGAATTATCCCGAGTCAGTATTGCAAATGCAATTTCTATTATATCTGCAACAGGAAAAAGAAAAGAAAAAGTATATATGTATGTACCCAACTTGTATATAACACTTTCTCTGATGGCAGAAAAAGTTAATATCAAGTTTGATCATTGACAAGGTTCAAAGAAAGGGTGGAAAAGATATTTTCTAATTGAACTATTAAATTATATAAACAATGAATGCTGTTAATTGCAAATATTTACACAAAGAGCATCTAGTGATTAAAATCACATTCTACAAAGCATTACCAATTTGGAAGTAAATATGAGCAAGTTCAGATAGCAAAAGGACAACAGAAATGCCTTCTGTAGTTGGCTAAAAGTCTAGAACAGATTGCATTTTGTGAAACAGATAACAGTCCTAAAATAGGGTAAATTTGAAAAGAAACTGGGCAACAGTGGCAAAGTAAAAAAGCATTTATACCTCGCTAAGGCCTTGTGCCGCTCCCGAGCACTCAACATTACTGCCATCTCATTTCAGAGTATCTAACAACCAAGGAACCAAGTCTGGGAAGTTTTCTTCTCCCATTCCCCTTATAAGAGGGCCAATGGCTCTTGCAGACACTGAACGAACTTCAGGAATAGGATCCAGATGAACCTAATATAAAGATTGTTTATAAATCCATATTTTCTCTCCAAGGTCTGATCTATTCACCTCAACTAATTTACAGTACCTTTTTAACTTCAGGAAGAAGCAATCCTATATAAGGTATCATGTCCTTTGGTTCTGTGACCAAATAACACATGTTCCCAACAATTTGGGCACCTTTCTTCTTAGTTAGAGCATTTCTTTCTCTAAGGCCTCGATGGACAATTGGTACCAACAATGCCAGAGATAGAGCATCAATTGTATTAACAAAAGTTGTCTGCAATTAAGTAATATGCATAACAGCATAAGTGTTTCCAAAATTGTAAATGTATGAAAAACTAAGGCAGAGCAGTATAAACCTGGAGGAGTATGTCAAGGGAGTATTTTGTGTGTTCATTGGGTTTTGTAAGGCCCATCAGAAGTGTAGGCACAAGAGCAGATATCTCGAAATTCTTTATAACACTCCCTACCTATAAGCAACAAAATGTCAAAATTTGTAAAACAAAGAAGAGAATAAAAAATTTAATAGAAATTTGGATACAAGGAGCTTTTTCACCTGCTGAAGTGCTGTCTGCCCAGCTGATTGAACTTTGGGATGAGTGTCGGTCAAGACATGTAATAACAAACAACTGAGGCCAGCTTGAAAACTTGTAGCTTTTTTTGTTCAGTTTATAGCATGTGCGTTCTGGTTTTATGTATGAATTTAATGTATGCATTCAACATTTTTTTACAAATAGCTTGAAAAATGCACCTCATCAATAGGGAATAACAAGACATTCAGAAATCTAAAACTAAACCTCTGTTAACTTTGGCACAATCTTAGGGAGGCACTGTGACAACTGCTGTGGCGCACATTATGCCATAGCACCAAGAAGTTGAACACTACTTTGTTTTGACCTCCAAGCGCTTTATCTTCGAGGCCCTGATATAATAAGAATATTGTAAAAACACAGACTATTACTTCTGTTACTTTAGATAATATACATAACACACTAACTTCTTGCCAAAGCACCAGTTAATATTACAACGCCTTCACGCAGCAAATCATATTTCTCTTCATCAGATGCCTGGACAATAACACAAGTATTTGGTCATAACAGTTCTAGTTTAATCACCCTTCTATAAATTTGCTGCCTTCACAACGCAATAGAATAAAAAGGGGAAAACAGAGTATGGAAATTTGTTTTCCATTTTTTCCAAACTTTAAGTTGGAATATCAGAAAATTAAAAAAATTTTAAAAAATAAAATTAGAAAGACTTCAAAAGGAAAAGACGGATAAAAATTACCCCGGTATTGGTCATCCTCCTTTTTCCATTAGGAAAACAATTTTTCCATTTTCCTGTTGGAATAATGGAGAATATTTTTCCATTTTCCAGTTGGAGAACATTTCAACTTGAATACAAACTCCATTTTTCCATTTTCGTTTCCTATTTTTCCAAAAGAATAGAAATTTTCTGTGTAGATCACACCCTTAAATACCATCAAGAATGCAAACGCAAGAACAAATGTATGAGAGTAGTGTACTTAAGTAGCCAAATAATAGGATGTTCAAAGCAAAGGTTCCAGAAACACAACCTTTTTGTTCAAGTAGTTCACGAAAATTGGGAATAGCAGGACAAATTATATCATTCCCAATTTTAGGACTAATAACTCCTGCTCTAAATATCCTCTAATACTTTCAATTTATAAATTTACTAATTTTTCCTACGCGAAGATTTGTGCCCAATGTTATAAACAAATGTGTGTTTCTTAAAAGACCACTCGGTATTGACTCATTTTTATCATTATGATGCTAAATTTCAAATTAGTTATGTTTATTTTTACTTCCGCAGCCTTATAAGAGGATAATAAAAGTGTGTTTTAAGTGGGTATGATTAAGGAATATTAAACATGCTATATAAATATTCAAACCACATAAATTCAAGAAGAATCATAAGATCATTGTATATATAGTAACAATTATGAAGATTGTACCATATCCAGGGCCGGTCCTGAGCACGGGCGGGCTGGGCGACCGCCCAGGGCCCCATGCTAGAAGGGGCCCATCCATATATATGTATATGTATACATATATATTATAGTGTTAAAATTATATTAGAAAACAACTCAATGGGGTAGCTCAAATGGTAAGTGAGCTTTTTTTGTGAAGTAAAATTTTGAGAAAATGTGGGTTCGATTCCCACAAATGACAATTTCTCTTAGGTTGGCTCCCACAAAATTGTGGTTGCAGCTAAAGATGAGAACTTTTTAAAAATATTGTTTTCTTATCACAAAGAAGAGATATAAATAAATTTTTCAAAAAAAAAAAAGAAAATAAATGTATTTCATGTTATTTGAGATTACTATTTTTTAGTATTATTAAATTTTAATTTTAATCTTTTATATAGGGCCCATTTTTTTTAAATTTCGCCCAGGGCCTCCAAAATGTTTGGATCGGCCCTGACCATATCATATTCTCTATACCTTTTGAAACAAAAAATTTTTGTAAAACTTAAAGATTGTCATCTTCATAAGAAAATTGAGATTAAATTTACTCGAATCAATCCTGAATGATTGAACTAATAATCATGAATATTATTTTTAACCATCATTACAAAAATTTGTTAAACATTTTATTTGAAAAAATTAATCTACTTTGCAATTATGATATTAATATTTTTTGTTTTGTATTTTTATAATTGTAAATTATTTAATAAATATTATACTATTATTTTTTATTAGATAAAATTATTCGCACATTTTTAAAGTTCTATCTTATTATAGTTATATTAATCATTATAGACTTAGACACCAAAAAAAAAAATATTATAGACGTATAGTTATGTCTGGAAGAAACGTACAGTTACTAGTAATGAATCCATGATCATAAATTGACCGTCATAGACGGGTGGGCCCGCCCCATAAGGCCGTAACTGCCTTCAGTTCCCTCACCACATCTTCCGGTCACCAAAACATTAGCTCATCGCATCATAATAATTAGAAACATTCCATCACCCTCCCTCCATAACTCCATTTCACAATCACGAACACAACACTCTTTTTCGCGTCAGATTACGAAATCAGTTAATCCGCGACGTCTTCAGCCATGGCTGCCGACGGGATCTCGAAACTCAGCATTGACGGAGACGAGTGGGCTTCGTCTGCTCCAAATCTTCAGAGTAACCTATCTCTTTTCTCTCCTCAACAGGTAGGTGCTCTCTTGTTTCTTTTGTTTTCGGTGATCGATCTGAGATCGATGCGCGCGGCAAGTTCGTATTGAATCTTGTGTGTTTAGGTAGAACTTGCGAAGATCTTGTTGGAGGCGGGGCAGAGTCATCTCTTTCAGCAATGGCCCCAGCCCGGGGTTGATGACAACGAGAAGCGCGCCTTTTTTGATCAGGTTAATTTTCATTGTCTTTGAAATTTATTTCGCAGATGACTGTTTTTACATCTGTATATGATGTAATGAAGAATTTGATTCGATTTGATGAATTGGAACCGATCAAATATTTATTTGGAAATTATTGTCATTTCTTGAACCTTTAATATGGTATCGTCAACATTTCAATTTTAAGCATCTAAGGCTGTTTTTCTTTCAGATTGCCAAACTTAATTCAAGTTACCCTGGGGGACTGGCATCATATATTAAAACTGCCAGGGAACTATTGGCTGATTCCAAAGCTGGGAACAACCCGTATGATGGTTTTATACCTTCTGTAAGCCTTTAGACCCTCCACAACTTATAACTGATCTTGTAGATTATTTCTTCAGAATTTACATATGAAATTGGGAAGTATAATCAGAGGAATGCATTGCTTAATTAGATTTATCTAGTTTGTTCATAAAGTGGTGTTAACAAAACATGACTAGAACTAACAAAGAAACATCAGATTGAAACTATTGCAGTATTCCAATCTAGGTCAGGAGTTCACTGTAATTTTGTGTTATATCCTTGTGACTAGTTTCAGGAAGCAGTATTTCATTCACTACCCTTTTAATTGAGTTACTTCAATTTGGTAATTCTGTAGTGAAAACACTCTAACACTATCTTCTACAGTGCTTTAGTTGTATTGAATACCATTTTAAAGAGTTCTTCGTGGTAGCAAAACAGAAGATTTCTGCACGTTCTGCTGATCTAAGCATGTAATTTTGTACTTGGATTGATAAAGTGTACTGTACAATTTATACCGGTATTGTAGCTGTGTAATAAGGAGGAGTGACATTCAAGATATGAAATTCGAACCAGAGATCAGGAACTCTCAAATGGAAGTGATGAAAATGTCATTAGAAAATGCACATTCTATCAGCATGATGCCACACTTTCAAAAATAGTTTCCTTGTTGTGTGCACATGATCACTGATTAGGAGTTAAAGCTCAGAATATAAAATAGACATTGCAATCCTAATGTAAAAATACTGCTGAAAATTTCAGAATATTAAGGAAATTAATGTATTAGTTTGGTCAAAGTGAATATGAACTTTAAGTAGCTTATGAAACCATCATTTTGGAATAGATTAACGTGGGTTAAATTGTTATTATTAGCAAATTTGTTCTCATCCTTCTGCTTTTGCCAAATGTACGGGCTTTCGTGAAAAATTGTAAATTGAATTTTTATTCCTTTCTTTTTGGTGACCAATGGTCAAGGGCAAGTAAAAGTTGTTTTTTATGTGTTGATCAAGTCTATCATGCATTAGCTGTATAATTATGTCTCAATCTAACTGAATGTGTAAAAAAAATTTCAGGTTCCATCTGGGGAAAACCTGACCTATGGTGATGAGAGCTTTGTTAAATTTGAGGAGGCTGGTATTAGAGAAGCACGGAAAGCTGCCTTTGTTCTTGTTGCCGGGGGACTTGGAGAACGTCTTGGATACAATGGAATAAAGGTAAAACTGTCCACTTTCATTTTCAGATGCCCTGTTGTTTTATGTTCAGTGTGCATCATTATATTCTCTTTGTTTTAATTCTCCGGTGCATATCAAAGTAGCAGTTGCCACAAAGGAATTTTGCCTCATATGATTGCGCATTCCTTTCAATTTTATAACAATATACATACCACTTTCAGGTGGCTCTCCCTCAAGAAACTACCACTGGGACTTGTTTCTTACAGCACTATATCGAATCTGTTTTAGCTCTACAAGAGGCTAGCTGTAAACTATCACAAGGTTTAAATTTACTTTGCTTTTTTTTTTTGCCCTGTAGATTAGACTTATATTTGTCTGTATTATGTGAATTAATTTTCTGCTAGCAGATTAAATCTTTAGTGCTATGTGGCTATTTAATTAAATTTAGGGTCCATTTGGATTTTCCGGTGTTTGGGTACTCAAGGAAAATGAAGTCAAAAGGAAAATATTCATTATGGTCAACGCAAAAAAGACCCAATTTGGCGGGAAATGTATTCCTAGTTTTCGGAAGACATTTTCCGAATTCTTTATTTTCCACCTCTCTTCCCTCCTTTTTTTTATTTTTTATTATTTTTTTTTTTTAAAGTTTGTTTTTGGATTATTATTATTACCACCACCACAATCACCTCCAACACCAATACCACCACCACTATCACACGACGACCACCACCTCCAGCACTACCACGCCACCACCAACACCACCCACCTTCACCACCACCATCACCACGTATTATTATTGTTGTTGTTATTATTATTATTTTAACAAATAATATTTCATTTTCAAAAAATGAACCAAATAGAAAATTACAATTTCTTAACTTTTAGCCAAATAGAAAAAGATAGTTATCTGGCATTCAACCAAATACCATAAAACTAAAATGCTTTCCCAAAAATGAGTCATTTTCTGGAAGTCATTTTCTAGGTTTCCAAACATACCCTTAATTATGTAAAGCCTTGGGCACACTGCTTTTTTATTGGCTGCTAATGTCTTGATTTTATAATATTAGGTGAAAGCCCAGTCGATATCCCTTTCGTTATAATGACTTCAGATGACACGCATTCACGAACTGCAGAACTGTTAGAGTCAAATGCATATTTTGGCATGAAACCAACCCAAGTCAAACTCTTAAAGCAAGTAAGTTACTGATAGTCAATGTAATAGGAGTTTACATAGTGGTATTGTAGTTAGCTAACTATGCCTTACTCCAATTTATTCTAGGAAAAAGTTGCTTGCTTAGAGGATAATGATGCACACCTTGCTGTGGAACCACACAATAAGTACTTTATCCAGGTGATTCCATTCATCCATTGTATTTATTTTGTATTATGTTGATTGATCAATACACACCTCTTAATTATTTTCATTTTGTTCTGCTATGTCTCAGACAAAACCTCATGGGCATGGTGATGTTCATTCACTTCTTTATTCAAGTGGGTTACTTAAAGTATGGTATGTATACAAATTATCTTTTCCTCTTATTAAATATCAGGGTTGAAAAAATCGCTAGGCTCCTTTTTTTTATTTGTTATATATATTTTAAGTGTTAATAATTGTAAAGTGTTTAATATTTTTTAAGTACGCTTTAATAGTTAAATGGTTAATACTTAATAAGTTAATAGTTCTTATTAAGTTATTATTTATTATCTACAGAGTATTAATTATTAGTTTAATTTAGTTATTATTTTATTAAGTTATTACGTAGTACTTATTAGACTATTATAGTATTAGTTAATACATTATAACATTAATAGTTTAAATGTTTAAGATTTAAAATTATTAAAATATTATTAAAAAAAAAAAAAAAAAAAAAAACCGCCCAGCACCTAGGCGCTATTTTTGCAACGTTGTTAAATATTCACCTTTAAGTGGATTCTTTGTATTTTCATCCATCACTTCTTATCACATGCAACAATCTAAGTAGAACACATAGAAATTTCCTATAAGTGGTTGATGTTTCCATGAAAAAGTCTGCTGTTTTTTACTGGAATACATCTCTGTTATCGAACATGACTTGGACTCTATTGTCACAAGTCTTACTCTCTTATATAACTTCAAAAGTGGAAGTTAATCTTTTAAATTTCCTTTCATATCATTCTGGTATTTATATGGAAGTAGTATATGTAGTTCTAAAATTTTCTTTTGGCAAACTGTTTTTGCCATTAGGCATGCTGCTGGTTTGAGATGGGTCTTGTTTTTTCAAGATACCAATGGACTTCTTTTCAAGGTTGGTGGAAGGTTCTGGTTTGAATTGTTTTGTTTATGCTTGAAATTATAACTTGACAAGTGGTACCATTTCTAGGCTATTCCGGCATCACTTGGTGTCAGTGCCATAAAACAGTACAATGTCAATTCTCTAGCTGTCCCTCGCAAAGCAAAAGAAGCTATAGGGGGAATTACCAAGCTTACTCACAAGGATGGTAAATATCTCTGTGCAAACATACATAGTAACATAGATGTGTTCATACAATCATATGTATTTTATAACATTTTTATCATTGCAAAAATCAAAGGAAGAAAAAATCAGGCCTATTGCTTGAGGGGCTCTTGTGCTGTGCAAGCTTTGGTTAATGTTATTTGCAACTCTGCTTATAGCTAACATAAGTAGTGAAGAAAACTTATAAATGCTTGTTGGGATGAGGCACCCTGCTTCATGGATTAGTGTAGAGAGATCTGCTTAATCGACAATATAAGGCAACATTTTCAGTTTCCTAATAGCATTAGTTCCTTACATTTGGGTGTTCTTCACATAATCACATATGCATCATTCTTAAAGTTAGTTCATTTTTGTCTAGGAGTGTTTAAATTCTAAACTAAATAATGTATACAATTTGTCACTCACCAATGCAAGTTCAGTGCTTCCGGGATTCTATTATGGTATGTGTGGTGTAACTGTACTAGGACATTTGGATGATCAATGATTCTTAAGAGTCAAGCTTCTCTTATTTTAAAATTGTCGTTCAATATTATGTCTCTCTAGTCTCCCCCTACTGCTCTCCTCCTTCCCTCATTCTTTCAGATCACTTGGGGTGACGGGTTCTTAACATTACACCTAGTATTATCATACTTGTTTCATATTTTATTTTAGGGAGAACGATGGTGATTAATGTGGAATATAACCAGCTTGACCCGTTGCTTAGAGCCAGTGGACATTCTGATGGTGATGTCAATTGTGAAACGGGATATTCACCTTTCCCTGGGAATATAAATCAGGTTTGTACTTGTTAGTATTCTTTAGGCTGTTGCCTCATATTGTCAAGATATAACTGGTAGAAATGATTTCTCTACCATGTAACTTTTACTTGAGATTGTTCTTTTCTTTCTGTTCTACTGATATGTTTTTGGGATGCCATAGAAAATCAAGTTGCATTAGAGTATGAGACTTAATGCTTTAGGTTTATCTATGCCTTTGTCATTTACTAGTGTTTGACAAAGACACTTTGAACGTCTTGATGGTGAATGTCTGCAGTTGTTCAATGTCATTTACTAGTGTTTGACAAAGACACTTTGAACGTCTTGATGGTGAATGTCTGCAGTTCAATGTGCATAGTACTAACTGTAGCTAGATTGCATATGGGATAATGTATTTACATGTTTGAGTTATTGCTATTGTGGCTTGCTGCTGTTGACTAATATGTTTTTGTACTAATCAGTTGATAATCGAGATTGGTCCTTACATTGAGGAGCTCACAAAAACCGGAGGAGCTATAAAAGAGTTTGTTAATCCAAAGTAATTCCTATATCCTTTCCCCTATGTTCTTAATTAAGTCATGCATTCTATGACCTGTGGCTTTTCTGGTCTGTAATTATTTGCTGGCATTATGTTGAGGGTATAAAGTCTCTCATTTTCCAGACTATGCTGATAAGTCAATGTATGAAGCAGCATTAGTGTCAAGTTTTACCACTTTTACTACAAGTATATTTGATTGTGTTGCTTTATTTGTTGGTACTTCTCTTTGCATGGCATGTATGATTGATTGATTTTTGCTACTGATTTTCCAACCCCTCCCCAGTATTCTGACTAGCTATGCTCTTTTTCTCCTTAGGTACAAAGATGCTACTAAAACTGCATTTAAGTCCTCAACTCGACTTGAATGTATGATGCAAGATTATCCTAAAACTTTGCCTCCTTCTGCTACAGTTGGATTTACTGTAAGTTGAAGTTTCTGTTTGATTTTATATGAATATACATACATTGTACTGTGTTCAGAATCAGAATTATGTCTCTTGTTTCAATTTTCATAATTCAAAATTGATTGTATATACTCTAATAGCGCTTCCAAAATTTTCATTCTATTATAGAATGAGATTGGACAAATTCATAATTTCTTATGGGAATTTGGTCTTTGAATCTTGAAATGGGACTGGGGCAATGATTTTTATATGGGAAGGGATTTTGTATTGGCATCAACTTCACCTTGGATTTGGATGTATCACTCTATATCTGTTTGATCAATTAGGTGATGGACGTGTGGCTTGCTTATGCACCTGTAAAAAACAACCCTGAAGATGCTTCCAAGGTATGGTTAATGATCATAGTTCTTTCTGTGGAAGGCAAGTATGCTAGCAGCTTTGAATATCTGTGATTTACAAGTTATGAAGTACCATTTTTGTGTTTTTTTATCCAGTCATCAGAATCCATAACAACTGAAATATGATAATGCAAAATATTTTATATATATATATATATATATATATATATATATATATAGAATCCGGTTTATATGAGAACCACACCCCAGGTGAGAACATGTAGACAAATCCAAACCACCGATCTCCAAGATCTAATGGATATGAAATTAAGTAAAAAAGGAGTGCGGTCATTTTCATAAATATTACAAACTTTTGAAATTTGTAATATTTATTTATGAAAACGGCCCCATCATTTTTTTTCTTTATTTTCAACCGTTAGATGTACTAGATCAATGGTTTGGATTTGTTCATAGTTTCTCAACTGGGGCATGGTTCTCATGGGAGCCGAACCCTATATATATATATGTATTGTGAAATTCATTTTCAACCCTTAGGGATATATAAAATAGATTTCCACATCTGAGTTTATCAGTTGTGTTTATCTATTTTACTTGGCGACTACTACCTCATGGTTATAATTCTTAGCTCTGTTAATATTTTAGGCTTGCCAATCAGTACTAAATTCTCCAGTGATTTCATGTGATGATATTTTCTCTGATTAGTACCTTTTTAAAAAAATATATTCAAACGATTTCCAAATGTGCTCTTCAATTTTTGTCATCTAATAATTATTTCCTTTCTAACTGAAGGTACCAGAGGGGAACCCATACCATAGTGCTACTTCTGGAGAAATGGCCATATATAAAGCACATAGCCTCATTCTGAGAAAGGTCATTTTTTCTGTCAAGCCAGATATATTTGTGGATTTGATATTTTTCTAAAACTGCATTTTCCTCTTGAGTATTTGTGGCAAAAGGGTGTGTAATCATGCAGGTGAGTCGGAATGGGTTGAAGAAATAATTGAGTGGTTCTATGGGACAAATTAACTATTTTTTATGTTGAGTGGGATGGTAATTTGTGTGTTTGTTAACTGCTTTGACCTGTTATAAATTTCCACATCTTATAATCGATGGTTTCAATGATGGGCAGTTAGTTTAGACAGGCTGAAATGTGAACTAATACCCAAATTTCCACCAATCCTTTAATTTTTCTTATGATTACTGTTGTCTCAAAGATACACTTGTGGAAAGATTTTATTATGGATGTGACTTATAGTGTTTGCTTTCCACCAATCCTTTTTCTTATGATTTCAGTGTTGTCTCAAAGATACACTTGCGGAAAGATTTGATTATGTGTGTGACTTAGAGTGTTTGGTTTGTTACAGGTTGGTGTCAAGGTAGATGATCCAATTCATCAGGTTTTCAATGGACAACAGGTGGAAGTGTGGCCACGTGTTGTATGGAAGCCTAAATGGGCACTTACTTTCTCAGATGTTAAAAGCAAAGTGAGTGGAAGTAACTCTATTTCACAAAGATCTACTATGGTTCTAAAAGGTAGAAATATCATCCTTGAGGACCTATCGTTAGATGGAGCTCTAGTTATTGATGCAGTTGACAATGCAAAGGTATGTTGGATTGGGCCGGTGGAGTCATTATTGTTGGAAAATTGTCATTATGATATTGAGATTGGGAATTCTATGTATCGATGTTGACAGGTTCAAGCGGGAGGCTCTATTGATAACAAAGGATGGGTGATTGAAACTGTTGATTATAAGGATAGTTCAGTGGCTGAAGAAGTGCGGATCAGAGGTTTCAGATTTAACAAGGTTGAGCAGCTTGAGAAAATATATAATGAGGCCGGGGAGTTCTGTTTGAACCCTTGACATGGTTTGGTTTGGTTTGTGGATCACCCACCCAATACCCATTTTCATAAACTGCAAAAACCCTCCTTCCTCCACATACTTTGGTGTAGCCTTCTTCTACTATTCTTTGATTTGTACGAGCTGAGGGTTAAGAATCAGTGGTGGCTACTGTTGATTACTCACTCTATTGCTGTATTCTTTTCATTTGTTTTTATTTTTCACCTTTGTGTCCTGGATCGTGTGCTGATTTTGGTTACGTTGCTGATTTCTTTCTAATCTTTTTTCTTTTGGCGAGCCAAAAAGACTTTTATTCATTGGGTGGATAGTAGTGTACTACGAATTTTATTTTACTCCGTATTATTTTATTTTTTTAACTTAGAGAGCTGAGAGGCTAAAATAACATGCTGGCCCACGGTTATACTTAGTACACTAGTTATGTTGTGGTCTATAAAATTATACTCATAAAGTTGAAAAGTGAAAACCAACAACGTAGTACTTCCCATTAAATGTTGATTGTGGAATGTAGACCCTTTAGCATTTCTCGATTATTTCTTTCCGAACGTAAAATTCACTTACACCAACCATATATAATTAAGAGTTAATACCAGTCAAGGTCCCTCGAGTATAGTGGTTCCGCCAACTATGGTCCTAAACTTTCAAATCAACCCTCCGTCATCCTCATTTTTTCGAATTTGACCTGTCCTAGTCCTTCCGTTAATCTTCTCCGTCTGAGCCGTGAAATGTGAGGGCAAATAAGACATTTACATTTTCTCTCCCAATTAAAAACCTGGTGGCCATATCCCTGGTTTCCGATCCACATCTGTCTCAACCCAGTATCCATTATCCAGAGGCATTTCCATATCAACGTAACATTTTCAATGTTCAATCCAAACTCTTCGGTTATTATATTACCTTACTATCTGATCTATAATGAAAACTTGGTTAGCAAGTGCTAAAAGCATATGATTTAAGAGCTGCATGACAATAACAGTTCTCACTTGGCCTCCTGTCAGCTTAACAAGGATCTTGAGACCAAGGCTAGGAATTTTTCTGGCACAAACCTACATGTATGCATTAAAATGTCTCATTACACATAAACTACTCAACTACGAATATACAATTCGCAATTTAGTTCATGTGCCTCAATCATACCATTTAGCACCAATTATTACCTCAATCAAGCACAATATACATCAATTATGAACCAAACAACCTCAATTTGACCCTTAGAAATATGTATCGTTGGCACTTATCACTTGCTATCTTCTCAACAATACAATATACCAACATTAATTTAGTCACGAACAAAACTCCACAAATACATAAATTATATTATATTATGCTAGTGTATAAATTCCATCATGAAAAAAATTATTGTTAAATTTAAATTGAATTTCTTCCACTTTAAATTTTGAATCAATACTTGTGCTTATTATTTAGTGTTTGTTGACGCTTAGCACATGTTTATTTTTGTATATAGTTATGAGTTTATGTGAGAGACGCGCGGGTTATCGTTGAATTTTAATTAACACTCATGGACTCATGAAAAATTTTCAAACTTCAATTAAAATTCATGGCATTTGCGTTGTTGGATCACATTAAAAATTTTCAAACTTCAATTAAATTAATATTTTTGGCCATTACATTCGTTCTTTTTTTTTTTTTTTTTTTTTTGGGGGGGGGGATAACTAAAGTATCTCAATTTCATCGTCATACTAATTTATAGACTCGTGAACTCGCTCTAGGGTTCAATGGTTCATGATGACGTAAATGAGTTAGTCCACCTTCAATATCTAATACCAAATTGTTGAGAATGCAAAAACGACAATAATATATATATATATATATATATATATATATATATATATATATATATATATATATATATATTTGGTACATATGAATCAAAAAATAATAATATTTGGTACATAAAATTATTACTTATTTTTTGTACAAATTATAGTTGACATATGTTAATTGTGGTGTGTCATTATGCATGCAAAGAGAAAATAAGAAAAGAAACGTTATGAATTCCTTTTGAGTACACCAATTTGAGTGTTATAATAATAATAATAATAATAATAATAATAATAATAATAATAATAATAATAATAATATTATTATATTATTATTATTATTATTATTATTATTATTATTATTATTATTATTATTATTATTATTATTATTATTATTATTATCACACAATTGGCTTGAAAAGTGAATATGCACTAGTATATATACAATATCCTTTTAAAGAGAGTTTAAGTTGTATAGCTTAAAAACTTTCTTTCGCCCCTAATTCGTATAACTTTTTAATAAATATGGCCATTGACCAAAAATTGAAGTGTTTGGAAATTAAACTTTTCACAACGCAAGCCGATAAGCTTACTTCTCAGTGATAACCTTGTGAGCTTGCTCTCGGTGGTAACCTTCCAGTAGTGACCTTTCGTTTCACCTTACGGTCTTGATGTACCTTTCGTCAACACTTTGCAATTTTACCTTAAAGGTAAAATTTATTAATCTAGATCAATTTAGCAATTAATTTTAATTAATTCAAATTTGTTAAGTTGTCTGAAAATTAACTATGTGACCATGCTATTTCCAGTTTAGGGCTAGTTAGGGAGGTTACAATATCATTTTTTTAATGCCCAATTATATATCTCTTCCCTCTCATTTCTCATGTCACGGCTATTCATTTCTTAGAGTTAGCATTCATTTGAAATAGTATTATCATAATACGAGGTCGTATTAAACTCTACATACTACAAATTTTTTTTTTAAAAAAAAGTCGTATTAGACTCCACATACTACAAAACTTAAAAAAAAAAAAAAGAAGAAGTTATTCATACATAGCGAATCAAAATGCAATGTCAGCTAATGTATGATTTTAATGAGAAAGTGGCGAATTTATATGCGTAGATAAATTAAAATCTAAAATTAAACAAGCATCCATTTTTGCATCATTACAAATTACTCCATAAAAGTCAATTCTCAAAAGTCATTAGAAATTGTAAGTTCACTTCCAAAAGTTCAGAGTCCATGTGTCGTACACAACACATCTTTAATGTGTTTATATCACATAATATACGCATACACGTTATTAATATCTCAAATTAATCTCATTCATAGATCCATATTCTTTTTAATGGATGATATTGGTTCTCATGAAGTCATTGAAAAATTGGTTCTCATATGATAACAATCACACACATGTATGTATAACTTAGGAGTTAAAAAACTAGCAAAATATATACATACACACTGAACAACACAAAATAATACTCCGTATATTATGATCGATTTTTTGATCATTGACCAAAATCAAAGATAAAATATTAAAAGATGATCGAAAAATAAAAAATTTTAAAATTTAATAATCGAAACCGATCAAAAACTGAATATTCAATTTGTTCGGTTAACAGTTATTGGGCAATTAAGGGTCCGTTTGGAAAGAAGGAAAATGACTTATGGAAAATGTTTGTCATTTTTCGAAAAAATAGTTTCATTTCCCGTGCTTGGATGTATTATGGAAAACTGTGTTTCGTTCATTTTCTGGAAAATGGATAGAATTGTATAATTAATTATTGTAATTGTTTTATTTAAAATATAAAAAATTGTAGCAAAAGTTCCGGCGGTTTCCCCACCTCCCTGGTCCATGGTCATGGGTGATATGACTTGGTTTTGGTCGAAAACATGCGACATAAATATTCTGACGATCTCGTAAAATGACTTACGGAAAAAGATTTCGGAAAAATGAACTGATTTTCCTTGGTCAATGAAAAACATTTTCCGGACGTTGCCAAACACAGAAAACTCGAAAAACATTTTCTGAAAGTTATTTTACGGGTTACCAAACACACCCTAACTGAAAATTTGGTCACCTGTTGTATAAATATGTAGTGAAAATGTTAATAGAAAATTAAAGGTGGGAAAGCCAAAGGCCTACTTTGTGGACTGTACTGCATTTAATGTTAAATTTTATTTTATGTCCAAATTTTGAAAAGTCTTTCTTATCCTCATCTATAGAACCATTTACAAGGACAAAATGGGTTTTTCCTTCTCTCAAAACCGACCCTGGAGTTGTTACTTGTGAATGTTAGAGTTCATACTAAAACATCATAGCTTGTTGTGAATAACGGCAAAATTACATATCTTTCACTAATGATCGAAGACAAGACGGTAGCAGTTTTATGTATGTGATCGTATAATCTGCGGCTATTTCAAGTATGACGGCGGATCGGAGCTGAGCTAGCTAGGATAATAGCAAGCAATTTTAGCAGCAGCAGCAATATTAGAAGCTAGAGGTCGAAGCTAAGCTCCTCCAGAAAGAATGGGGTTTGAGCATTTCCTGTTATGTTTTTTTCCTCAGCTGCGCTTCTAGAAGAGCTCTTTGTATTGCAGATTCAATTAAGCTTCCTGAAGCAGAATGTTGTTTTGGTATTAAGATCGCCTGCTTATCTCTACGAGCTCAGCGGTCTTTCGAGCTTTGCTTCCTAGCCTCTCCAATTCTTCCATACTGCACGGTATGCCATCCAAAATAGCAATAGCAATAGCGGCAGGTTCAGCTCCATTATATTGGAACGTAACTCACAATTTCCTCCTCCACCTGTTTTGCTGTTTCCAGATTTTGAGGATAATGGTAGATTCAAGTGCAACAGCTGGGCTAAAGCTTCAGAAATATCTTAATCAACCCATCATATATAGCAACCCTTGACTGAAGTGCCTCGATCTGGAGACTCCATTTTGAGGGATAACTGATAAATCCTCCGGCAATTCGCCGCCGCCCCGGCAGAGGAGAGAAGACGGAAGTCCTAGTCCTATTGCAACTTATCTATTTCAACTTTTAAGGTATTTTTGCTTTCAATTTATTTCAAAGCTTACATGCATAGGCTTCATTCTTGAATATAAATAAATAAAAAATCTGCCATGGATAGATTGTAGAAATTTGCTGAGAAAGTGGTAGCTGGCTCTCTTCCTTGGTATGCTTGAGAAGCCACTGCATGCCTCTCTTTGCTGAAAACTCTTCTATATTCTTTAGGAGAACTTGATCTTCCATATGCATCAAATAAATACTTGATAAAGTATTTGTGTTTAAAGACATTGACCTTAGTTTTCTGCACTACTTCTAGTTCATGTAAGATACACTCAATCGAGATTGGAGCAGTTCAACGTACTGGTCATTGATGAAGCTGCCCAGTTGAGGGAATGTGTATTAGTAATTCCACTTAATCTTCCAGGTCTGAAGCATGCAATCCTTGATGCATAGGCTGCTCTCTTACACTCTGCTCTCCTACTCTTTGTAGCAAGTTATCTATTTCAACTTTACTTTTAATCTTTTTAAGGTATTTTTGCTTTAAATTTGTGCTTTATTTCAAAACTTACATGCATACGCTTCATTCTTGTTTTCAGATACATAGAGCTTTCAAAAACAAAGAAAAGAAAAGAATCTGCCATGGATAGATTGAAAGTGCTACCTGGCTCAACCCTTGATGTCCAAGGGTTTCTAGCTCAAGCCCCTGACCCGGCCCTAGCACAAGAAATAGTTGATGCACTTAGAGCATGTGGACTTTTTGATTTGTGCAGTTTTCAGGTAGAGGGATACTATCCACGGGATGTAGCAGAATTTTATGAGAAGGGAACAAGTCAGGGGTCAGTATTCATCTCCAGGGTGAATGGACAATACGTACAGATTACTGAATCCGATATCAGAAGGGAGTTTAACCTTCCAGAGTCAAATTTGACTGTTGATAATCATGCATTCAACTTGAGAGATTTCTGGAATAGAATCAGGGGTGAAGGTACCTCTGAAGAGCCTAAGTCTACCAACATCAAGAAGACAATTTTAAAACGTAACTTTGAAATGCTGGTGGATATCTTGTACAAATGTATTGATGGCAGAATTGGATCCCTGGATGATGTGAGTACAAAGAATATTGGAGTCCTCCATGCTATAATGCAGAAAATAAAGTACAACTGGGCGAGGTATATTTTTAATAATATAAAAGTTTTAATGCAAAAGTGTAGGCCCATTGAGAATGATACCTTTAAGGTGTCTTCTGTTGGCTATGGTTTGTTGTTGAGTCATCTGTTGAAAAAGAAGGGGATTAATATGAGAAAGGGGAAAAATGCTGCCAAATATTGGAAGTTATTTAGGCCAGAGACAGGGAGTAAGGGTGGATCTAGTAGAGATATCTCAGCTTCTGCCTCAGTTAATTCCAATACCCACTCAAGCGTTGTAAAAAGAAGGAGAACCAAGAAAAGAGTTGTAGAAGAAGAAGGTTCTTTTGCTCAGCCTGCTAAGAGGGTTAGGGAGGCTGAAAATGAGGGGGAAGTTAATTCTTCTACCCCTCTTAGGACATTACCTGGTGATCACAGTCCTAGGGTGACAGAGGGGATAGAAGAAGTAGTAAGGGCAACCATGGACCTCGAAACTGCCACGGCCATCCAACAAGAAATTGATGAAGAGGTTGCCACCATATTACCGTATGAGGGAATGGAAGGAGCTGCTTTTGATGAAGATGAAGGCATAATTGCTGACGGAGAAGATTTAAATTTGGTACAGGACACTGATGCTGATTTGGAAAAGTTTGTGGACGATGAAAAAGAAGAAGAAGAAGTTCAAGAACATTCTGAACTTCTAGAAGAATTGGAAAGAGTGAAAGCTTGGAGAATTTGGAGATTCACTCCTTATGATGAACTTATGGCACAAGCCAGCCCGGCCATAAAGGAAGATGAGATATTCTCTTTGAGATGGTTGGGAACTGATGACTTGACTGAAGCCACAAGGCTTTCTAAAATATATAAAGTTTATTTCGACAAGCTATATGCCATAAGAGAAGTTGAGGCAGCAAGGAAAGGAAAGAAGGCTGCAAGGAAAGGAAAGAAGGCAGACCAGTTTGATGATCCCTCTGCTGAGAAGCAGCACCCCAAGGAGATGGTAGAGGCAATGAGAAAATCTAGGGAAGAAATGTACCAACCCTCTGGTGTGCTTGAACAAGAGGATATTGAAGCAACATATAACAGGGAAGACATGTTTAATGAAGAAGAAGCTTTTGAAATCCATGAGGAAAGGAATGATGCTGGTGCTGATCAAGAAGCATTTGTTGGGGGGGAAGTTGAGGACACTGTCACAGTAACAGTGCCCCAAACAGAACCAACAAACAGAGATGGTGAGAAGGTAGGGACAACATTTATAGATCCTCTTACTGCCATTGTTCCCTACAACCCTTCAACACAGATTGCTATTGAGCTTGCTGAAGATACTAATGTTGAAGCATTTCCTGAGCGTATGAGGAGCAGGTCTCAAATATGTGATCCTGGACAGCCTACTTCAATTTCAAGACTTTCTTCTAGTGAAAGTCACAGAGAAGAAAGCCCCATGGACATACCTCCTGTTGCTCCTCCACCAGCTAAAGAGCATGATATTCCTTTGATTCCCGAACCCATTTTTCTTGTAAAGGGGGTTGCACTTAATGATGCCATTAACAAGCTAACTACCGAATTTTCTTCCAAGAAAGGTGAAGCCAGTTCCTCAGCTATCAGTGCCCTAGATGACATTAAGGTGAAGCAAGACAAATTCTTTGGAGAAATAGGGTGTGCCTTAAGAAATCTGAAAGATATAGAAGAATCAAGAGACGCCATCATCCATCAAAATTTGAAAAACATTGTCCAAAAATTTAGAGACTTTGTGGCTGAGAATGATAAGGATCACAAAGAAACTAGAAAGAAGATCCAAGACAACTTCACAGCCGTCATTAGAAATCAGAATGAGTTGATCCAATCTCAGCAAAATCTGATTGAAGAACTCAATGCTAAGTTGGCTACTGTCCAAGACACAATGGAGATGTACTTCAGAGACATCCAATCAAAAGTAAAGCCAGTTGGGGAAATGCAGATTTATATTGAAGATATTAGGAGGCAACAACTGCTGGATTCTGCCATACTTCAATCCTTTGATGCTACCAAAAAGGGGGAAAGAAGTAGTCAAGCTGGAAGAAGTTCTACTGGCAGAGGAGGCTACAGTCAAAGTGGCAGAGGTCAAGCAGGAAGGGGTCAAGGATCCAGACCCATTTGGAGGTATTAACAATAACAGAGCAGATATGTGATGTCAAAACTTGCTGAAACTGAGACGTCACTTGCAGACGTCACTGTTGGAATGTCCGATGTCAATGACATAATTTCTGAAGTCATTGACCTTCTACATGGCACCCAGAAGTTGCTTTGATCTGGGGTTAAAGGGCTTGAAGGAACCTTTTGTTCGTTTACTGTGCACATCTCTGTACATTGGCTTGAATGAACCTTTTGTTACTGCGGATCTCTTTACTTCATGAAATTTGAATGAACCTTTTGTTTGTTAGCTTCTGAAACATTGCCCATTTTTTAGCACTAAGATTAGAACCATTATTTTTTACTGAATTGAAAAGGTTGCATTTCACGATTTATTTCCTTATTAAAAAATACACATTGCTGTTGTCTTAGAATTACCATGTTTGAATGGAAAAAACATATTCTGGATGGACTCATACTACCAGTCTACCGGCTGAACATATTCATAATAACATTTTTATATTATATTACCATCTTAATGTTTGAAGCTGAACATGAGTGTTTGGGGTTGAGAGGTTGGAGTCACTGCATTCTTTCAACAATTCATTCTCATGAGAATTGTGTTTCTGATTATAAAATCTATGTCGAAAATGAATTGGAAAAAATGAGAGAGTTGAGGGATAAAGGTGAAACTTTGGAAGAAAGTACACACCCTAAAACCTTTGCCGAGTTTATTAAATCGTGCTTTGAGGGTACAGTATCTCCCCTCAGAAGGTGCATGCTTATACTGTGTACTCATTTACCCAGACATTTCATTCAAGAAAGAAATTTCCAAGATATCATTTCCCTGATATGCCTACTGGATTCTCTAAATAGAATGTTATTTCAGGAGGATGTGGGATCTGAATAATTGAACAGTGTTTTTTCACAACCAGTAATCTCTGATGTTCCCCCCAAGTCATTTGCAGATTCATCTCCTTTGGTATGCTTGAGACTAGCACCAGGGCATGGTATGGGCTATCTTCTGATCTTTCTAATTTGAAACTGACAGTCTTAAAGTGTCTTATAACTATTTCTTCTGTTTCTTCTAGGCACTGTTTGTGGATTTTGGGAAATGAAAGGACACTATTTGATAGCAATGTCGTCTTCGTTTGGGAAGATACGATGGACGCAAGTGTTGTATCTGCAAGGAATGCTAGCTCTTCTATCAGGTGCTTCTCATAATATATTTAAGCAGCTTGAAATGAATGAAAATCCATGCCACTAGTTTGCGAAATGGAAGCTTAGCTCTTTCTTTTTATTCCTATATGGACGTAAATAATATTTATGATGTAAGTTGATCCGTTTAAGATTATTTATGCTGCTAGTTAGTTAATTAGTGGCAGACCCCTAGCCTGTTATGGTGCTTGATCCTGTTATTTCTTACCTTGAGGGTGCATTCAAAAATATATATATATATGCATATGAGAAGGGGTCAATGCAAGTTTCATAAGAAATGTTATATAGCAGCAAGATTAATATAAGTTGTTAAAAACTTCTGCAAGTTTCATGAAACCACTATAAGAATGAGGACATTTAGTGACACTTCATAATTTAGTCACAAATAATACCCTTTTTGTGACAAAAAAATAATTTGACACTATTTTGTTGGATAATAGTGATAACATTTTTTTGTCACGAGTAATATGGTAATTGTGACAAGTAAGTATTTGTTACGAATAAGTTGTCACTATTAGTAGAATAATAGTGTCGTAACATACGTTGTCACTAAATGTATGGGCATTTTGGCGGCATTATAATTATGGCGGGAACGAAAGTAATTGTGACAAAATATAATGTTGACACAAATTTTTGTACATTTTGTGACAAATTGTTGTTGGTCACTCTTGTTTATAATATTTGTGACAACTTATTTTGCCAATAAAAATACAATTGGTTAGTACCATTATAAATGAGAAACAACTGTGAGAAAAAAAATACTATTGTCACTAATATTGTCATTTTTTGTGATGAAATTGTTATAAATATTTGTGACGCTCTATAATTCCGTAACAAAAATTACTAAATTGACACAGTAATTGTGTTAATTTTAAATTTTGTCACTAATTTATGATAATTATTGTAACGAGTAATTAGTTCTTACTAAGAATGTCATTCTAGGGATTGCTTGTTCTTCTATCAATATGGTGTCTTCGTCTATAAATTTGATTCAAAATTAATCAAATGAATCAAATGACTATCCTAACGACAATAGCCAATTATTTAATTTGTACATTAAGAGTCATCCAATGTAGCACAATTTTTATAATATGATTGTATCAAATATATAATATAAAATAAATTATATATAATAAAAATTTCGTTATAAACCAATTAATCGAATTAGCTAAAATACGTGTAATTTAGGTTGGTTGATTAAGTAACAAAAATTTAGTCTACAAATTTTCATCTCCTACATCATCAATTAAGTTTGTTGTCGCACACCCATTTTAATTAATTATTTCTTTATTTATTATCATTCTAAAAATTATAATTGTAATTATTATTATTATTATTATTATTATTATTATTATTTAAATAGACATGTCAAAATTTAATTTAATTGATAATTATAAATTAATAACAAAATTAAATAAAAATGTTTACAAAATAAAATAAAATAAAAGTAGGTGGATGCTGTTAAAAAAAAAACAAAATAAAGATTAATATTCAGAGTGGTCGTGCGCTGGAGAGTGTACGCGTTTCACATGCACATGCACCACACCATACAAGCACATCACACACACTATATTTTAGAGTTATGCTATCATATGTTAGATATTCATAATGAAGAAATTATGAAAATGGTTATTCGACTATGTTGATTTTATCAAGTTGGTTCTAGTCATGTGTTTACTTGGCTAATTCTTTGACAATCATTTACCCAACGTGTATATATAGAAAGGAAAATTTTACTTTTTCAGAGGGACGATAGTAATAACAAAAGCATCCAAGCACCTTGTGCTCAGATGTCATGTAGTGACTCTCCATATGGGAGGTCATGAGATCGTGCCTCAGCAGGTTGAGAAAGTGTAAATGAGTAGATACTACATTGTAATAGGGTCACTTGTATTTTTTTTTTTTTAAGTAATAACGAAAGCACCAACGTAACTAATGGCACATGCTAGCCCACTCTTTGCATTTTGGGCAACAATTTCTTTGACTTGAACACTTTCACCTTTTGTAGGATTTCATTACCACTATTTTATTAATTCAATCCACTTTCAAGAATTATTAAATTTTCCATTATCAACATTTTATAAGTAAACAACAACATATTAAGAAAGTGTGTAAGTTATTCTATTTGCATTCATAATACAAAATTGGAATACAATACATACATACATACATACATATATATATATATATATATATATATATATATATATATATATATATATATATATATATATATATATATATATTATTTGGTTGAACCATGAAATATAATTTAAATAGCTAAAGATTATACTCAATCATGATTACTGTGGTTTCAATTATTTGAATTTCAACATGAAAATGATTGGCAATGCATACATGTAGATTTATTTGTGCCATAAAAACTCCTGGCCTTGGTCTCAAGATCTTGCTAAGCTGACAGGAGGCCAAGTGAGAACTGTACTGTTCTTGTCATGCAGCCCTTAAATCATATGCTTTTAATACTTGCTAATCAAGTTTTCATTAATATTAATCAGGTAATATAATAACCGAAAAGTTTGGATTGATGAACGTACATTGAAAATGCTAGGAGCTAGCATGCATGTAAAAAGGTAAAACAAGGTGTTCTTGCAATGTAAGCAAATTTTTTAAAAATAATAATTATATATATATACTCTTAAGAGAATATGATTTAATTTCATTATTGATTTAATATAATATTGGTTTGATAAATGATTTTTAAAATTAACTAATTCTTCTAAAATTGAGAGATGTCTATCCAGTACAGTTCAATTCTTTGTTCTTTAATATTTATAGGAATTAAAAAACAATGAAAAGATTACATTAGTTTTACATTGGATATGATATATATAGTTTGCTCATGATATGAGGTTGTATTAGACGACTCTACATATATATATATATACTACAAAACATTAAACAAGTTATATATTTTTTTAGATCTAAAAGGAAGCTAAGGGCTAGAAATTCATTTGACGTACGCCAAATAGGAATGCCAAGCTAGCTTGTCATCTTCCAGGATATATGGATCGATCGAAGCCGCTTAAACCAGGACCAAAAAGGCATATGACATCTTCACGTTCATCATTAGTTTAACTAGCCAAACAAACCTTTGGATATATTCTACAAGTTATTTATAACTACCCAGTCAAAATATAATATCAAATAATGCATGCATGATTTTAATGAGAAAGTGATCTGATGAATTCATATATATAATTAAAATCTAAAACTAAACAAGCATATATTTGTGTATCATTACAAATAAAAACTAAATTCTCAAAGTCATTACAAATTATAAACTACTAATACGTACTATGTCTCTCAGCTCAAGTCTCAATAGATGTGGTAAACCAATCCTAGGAAAGAATATGCAAACCACAAGTTACAGAAAGGATGAAAACCAAGCTAACAGCAAGAAAAGTCCACTCCAACTTCCCATACACTATATACCGTTGAATTACCAAACCAACGCAAAGAAGGAACAAATGAATAGGAAGAGCTAGTGCAACTCTATAAACCCAGCGACGGATAAACGGATCCACCTGATATTTGAATATAACAATTAGCAGTTGTAAATGAAATACAAGAACAAAAAATTAAAAAGTATCCATGTAGACATTTTAATTATTTATTTTTATGTGGAAAAGACCTTTCCCAGTTATATACCATAGAATATTTATTGTTAGGTTTATATTACTTGTCTTACAATTTTTCATCTAGATGTATGCTTATTACCTAAAACGAAATAAAAAAATTTAACATTGCAATTATTACTTATGTTCTCTAAATATTTGGTGATTTCTGAGTTTATATTAAAATAAAAGAATTAAATTGAATTTACTTTAATTTGTCAATTATCATAATATAGATAGATTTAAGTTACTCTATACGTCCATATGTGTCTGGTTCGCTTAATGATATTTGTCGGAAGTTTTTTTTTTTTTTTTTTTTTAATAATGTTAAGTTTAGTATTAGTATGTAAAATTTATATATTTAGAAATTGCATTAAAATTACTATTAAACACAACAAACAAAATTTAAAAGTAATTAAAAATACTAAAGAAAATAAGAAAAGAAGAAAGAGTTTGTTTGACCAATGAATACTAAAAGTAGAAAAAGATTGGAGTATTTATTAAATGAGTTATTATGTAAATGAAAACTGTCAATATATCAAAGAAAATTTTAATTCATATAGTAGCCTAACATAAGTACTTATATTCGATATATAAAAATAATTATATCAATGGTCAATTAAGTTTGATGTAGATTTTTGAAGGTTTTGTTTAAATGTATTGTCAAGTTAATTGCAATAACTACTTTATAAGATATAAGTGGTTTGGAATGCAATGGAATGGAATCTTCAAACCAAGGGAAGCAGAAACAATTGGAGGTCGAGAGGGACTAGAGTGGTTAAAGGCACAAAATTTTTATAATTGTGTTTCACACATAATTTTTTCTATAATTATCATTTATTAAAGATATATTTCATTTAATAAAATATGCATAGAATAAAATGTTGAATTTATGGTAAAACTAACCTGGTTGTGATCGGCCTGAGCCTCTAAATCTGCTATAATTGGAGGCGCTTGAACCTCCTATATAAAATGAAAGTAGACAAATTAAAAATTTAACAAAAAAGAACAAGAAAAAAATACTATGGTCTTGAGTAGTTGATACATACCAATGCGTGCGTTTCAATCTCCTAAAATGAAATTAAACCAATTAAACATTTAACAAAAAAAAAAAAAAAAAAAATACTATGGTCTTGAGTTAGTTGATACATACCAATGCATCCGAGGGTGGGGGTGATGTACTAGAGAGCTCCTCAATTTCCTAAAGCCAGAATGTTCTAATTATTAGCAAGCTAAGGTATTTGTGATATTAGTAGACATGTTTTTCTTTTTAGAAAATTTGAAGCAAGGCACACTGTTGTGGTCAACGCACTATTTTGTTAACAATATATAAAGATTGGGTCATACTTGTGTAAAATTGTTTAACAAATTTTTATAAATGAGACGGATCAAGTTAATATTAAAATGTAATACTTATACTGAAAAACATAATACTACTAATTAAAAATAAAATATTTATTACTTATAAGGGAAATTGTAATACTTTTGATGACAAATGTAATAGTTAATAAACTAATTAATACCTTCAATACTAAATATATCATGAGGCACTAGCTTTAAAATGCATCATTGCATATATTGTTAGTTAAAACTTGAAAACGCTTAAGGGCATGTTAAATGTTTTGTGATTGTAATAACTATTGAAGCAATTTAAAATGCCAATCTTTAAACCTAATATCTTAGTCGATAGATGATGCATTTTCTTATTCTCTAAAAACATAATAGCAATGGTGTTAAAAATAACCTATGAATATAATTCTTTACCCAAAATGTAATCCTAATTTTTTCTAAAATATCAACAGATTTGGGATTAGATTTTTTTTTTTTTGAAAGGAATTTTTTGGGATTAGATTAAAAAGGTAGAAGCTGAAAGTAGAGCATCACCCATTTTTAAAATGTCGTTCTACATTGAGTATTTTTAATATAATTTCTAAATTATTTAATTTAGTATTGGTAGGTAAAATATATCTTTAGCAATTACGTGAAAAATAATTTTGAAATTTTAACAATTACGAAAATTATATTTTTTAAATGAAACATAGTCGGTTTGACCTTTTAATAGTAAATAAAACAAATAGAGTACCTGTGCTGATGATGGCTCAAAATCAATTTCCCTTGAGGGCTCCCCAACATCCTGAGACCAAAATAAATCAATTAATACGGTTTGACGACCTTTTAATAGTAAATAAAACAAATAGAGTACCTGTGCTGATGATGGCTCAAAATCAATTTCCCTTGAGGGCTCCCCGACATCCTGAGACCAAAATAAATCAATTATACTGCGTAATTCAATTTAAGTTTACACTATGACCTCCCACATGGGAAAGACCACTACATACCATTTGAGCACAAGGTACTTGGCATTATTAGAGTATATATAATAGTAAATATAACAAATAGAGTACCTGTGGTGATGATGGCTCAGAATCAATTTCCCTTGAGGGCTCCCCAACATCCTGAGACCAAAATAAATCAATTAATACTGCTTAATTAATTTTATTTAAAAAATTCTTACGCAATAACTAATCATTAAAATTTTAAGAAATGAAAAAGTAAAACATACTAGGGAGGAAGTAAAATTTTAGATGTCTAGTTCAGTTAATAATTTTTGACCGAAGTTATTTTTAATTTAATTTTTTAAAATATTAAGTTTATTATTAAAGTATATATAATAATAAATAAAACAAATAGAGTACTTGTGGTGATGATGGCTCAGAATCAATTTCCCTTGAGGGCTCCCCAACCTCCTGAAACCAAAATAAATCAATTAATACTGCTTATTTAATTCTAAGAAAGGAAAAAGTAAAACATACTATGGAGGAAGTAAAATTTTAGGTGTCTAATTCGGTTAATGATGTTTGACCGAAGTTATTTTCAATTCAATTTTTTAAAATATTAAATTTAGTATTAATGCTTATATATATATATATATATATATATATATATATATATATATATATATATAAAAGTAAATAAAACAAATAGAATACATGTGGTGATGATAGCTCAGAATCAATTTCCCTCGAGGGCTCCCCAACCTCCTGAAACCAAAATAAATCAATTATATATATTAATACTGCTTATTTAATTTTATTTAAAAAATTCTCACGCAATAATTAATAATCAAAATTTTAAGAAATGAAAAAGTAAAATGAAGGAAGTAAAATTTTAGGTGTCTAATTCAGTTAATAATGTTTGACCGACACTATTCTTAATTCAAACTTTTTAAATATTAAGTTTAGTATTAATGCATATATATATATAGGTCATGTTCAGGTGTGGTCGCGCTTTCCCGTGTGGCCGGTTTACACCACTCAATGTTAAGAAATGCACCACTCAATATTAAGAAATGCACCACATAAATAACATTGAGTGGTGCATTTCATATTAAGAAATACATTTTCATTGTGTGCATTTCGTAACATTGAGTGGTGTAAACCGCACGACCGCACGGGAAGGTGCGGCCACATTTGAATATATATATATATATATATATATATATATATATATATATATATATATATATATATATATATATATATATATTATAGTAAATAAAACAAACAGAGTACCTGTGCTGATGATAGCTCAGAATCAATTTCCTTTTAGAGCATCACACATTTTTAAAATGTCGTTCAACATTGAGTATTTTTAATGTAATTTCTAAATTATTTAATTTAGTATTGGTAGGTAAAATATATCTTTAGCAATTACGGGAGAAATAATTTTGAATTTTTAACAATTACGAAAAATATTTTTTTTAACTATATTAAAAGTACTATTAAACACAATAAACTAAATTTAAAAATAATTAAAAATATTAAGGTAAAACTAACCTGGTCGAGATCGACCAGAGCCTCAGCAATACTCGGAGGCGCCTCGTCGACCTCCTATATAAAACGAAATTAGACAAATTAAAAATTTAACAAATAAAAAATGAAGAAAGAAATTAAATACTGTGGCGTTGTGTAGTTGATACGTACAAAATCATCTGATGATGATGTTCTGGAAAGCTCATCATCATTAATTTCTTAAAGTCAAAATGTTATAATTATTAGTGAGCTAACGTATTTGTAATATTACTAGACATGTTTTTCTTGTTTCGACTCTTAGCAATAGCATTATTATTTCTAGTTCATTCTTTTATGCTATAGCTTGTATTATTTGTTTATTATATGTATGAGTCGTCATTTTGAGCCACATACATCGAGCATTATACATACTTTTTGGACATAGCACCCAGAGCAATAATATTACTATTTTTCTATCCCTAATTTTATAATTCTAACACCGTCGATCTGTTTTGACAACTGCTAAGGTTATCGAACTCACAACCTCCACAAGTCAACACACACCCCAACCCACCAAACTGCTACTTATCATGTGTATTAAAGGGCATGAAGTTTCGTTAAATTTTTTTTATCATTGTGTGTCACACATATTTATAATTAGTTGTATATATAGTTATTATATTATTAAAGATTGATTTCATTTAATAAAATATGCATGCAATAAAATGTTGAATTTATGGTAAAACTAACCTGGTCAAGATCGACCAGAGCCTCTATGTCAGTAATATTAGGAGACGCCTCGTCCACCTCCTATATAAAACGAAATTAGACAAATTAATAATTTAACAATTAAGAAATGAAGAAAGAAATTAAAAACTTGTGTTTAATTATTACCTGGATGTGTTATGTGATTGTAATTAAGGGTGAGCATCGGTCGGTTTTCGGTTAATAACCGAAAAAATTTGATCATCCCATAACCGATCGAAATAACCGAAGCACTTCTCATAACTGATCCGACCGAAAATCGAAATTTTCGATCGGTTATTTTTAACCGAACTTAATTACTTAACAGGTTATAATTTCTTAAAATATTTAGTCTAAACTCATCAAAAATTTAAGTACTAAAAATACATTAGGCATCTCAATTTCATAGGACAATTATTATATTGGTAATTTTAAAAAAATTAAAAGACTTATTGTGATAGGCATGTAAATTTAAGATTTGTAATTCTTCAAATTCAAAGGACCGCCTTTACTAAAATTTCCTCAAATAATAATTTAAGTTGAAAGAGAAGATACGCACACATAATCTGAAGCCAGTCACCCGGCCATATGCTAAATCATTTTTATTTATCTAGCCATTTATTTCTTTTTGGTGGCTGAGTTAACCATAATAATAATAATAATAATAATAATAATAATAATAATAATAATAATAATAATAATAATAATAATAATATTATTATTATTATTATTATTATTATTATTATTATTATTATTATTATTATTATTATACAATTACTTAATTTGAATATTATATTATAAATATAATTTATTGTTTACAACAGAGTATAATTCCTACACAAAATGAATGAAGCAAGTTGACTGGGCATAATTAATAACTTCACTGCCATCAATTTCTCTATTCTTTCTATACTTCTAGTCTCGTGTAACTTCACATCGACTCACATGCAACTCTTACAACATTGTATACCCAGTTTTAAGAATATATACACCCCTGGCTAGGGGTGAGCATCGGTTGGTTTTCGGTTAATTACCGAAATAATCGAAAAAATTTTATCATCCCATAACCGACCGAGATAATCGAAGCACTTCTCATAACCGAACTAACCGAAAACCAAAAATTTCGGTCAGTTATTTTTAACCGAACTTAATTACCTAACGGGTTGTAATTTCTTAAAATATTTAGTCTAAAGTCAAAAATTTAAGCACTAAAAATACATTAGTAGTTAAAACAATCAATTGCATAATCACAGGTCCGCAGCCTCATCGCCATTCATTTAAAATAAATACATAGGACAATAGGAGGAACACAAGTATAACTATACCAATAGATGAATCTAACCATGTAAAATAACAGGAATTCTGGAAAAATCAATATCAAAACTTCACCAAACCAATTACAAATGTAGCATGTGACAAGTAGTATAGATGCTCTCTACACGACTTGAGAAATATTGAAAATAGTAAAGTGGTACTAGCTCTCTCAATTTGAAAACAGAAACCTAGGTTCCACTTTAATTTAGTGTGAAACTATGCAGGCTGAAGTCTGAACTTTTGAAGAGTGAAGAATGAAGATTGGGTTATTTTTTATTTCATATTTATTTATTTAGTCGTTGCTTGCTAGCTACTTAGTTGTTATGTTATTTTTTATTTTAATATTTATTTATAGAATATATTAGTATTTGGCCAACAGTGAACTAATGGTCTATGTTAAAATGTGTAGGTTTCTTCCTCGGTTTTCGGTCATTTTTTTTTTTTTTTGTTATTGACTTAAAACCTATAATCGATCAAAAAATCGAAATGACTGAATTTTTTTAAGATCATAACCGATAACCGATCGAAAACTGAAATTCTCGGTTGGTTCGGTTATCGGTCATCAATTTATCGGTGGGTCTTCATTTTTTGCTCAGTCCTAATTTTAATAACTATTGAAACACTTTAAAATGCCAATCTTTAATTATAATATCTTAGTCTTTAGATGATACATTTTCTATAAATGGTTAAAGTAGAAGAAGAATACCTCAGTAGGCATGCTATTGAGGACGTTTCGAATCACACCGAAGTCGTGCCGTTGCCGTCGCTGCCGGTGTGCTGCGGGGCGTCCAGTGAGCAGAGTGAGCCACAGTGTGCCGTTGCCCTTACAATCCTGCTAGCTGTACCTCTTACAGGTGGATATATATGGGTTTTATGTTTATGTTATGATATATATTATGACAAACATGAAGAAGAGAAAGACTGGGGAGATTATTGAAAGTGATTCTAAATGGTTGTTGGCAGATTTTTTATCCGGACTATATAAAGTAGGAGGAGGATGCGGCCTCCTCTTACAAAAAAAAAAAAAAAAAGACTGGGGAGATTATGAAGCACTTCTCTGGAGTTCTGGTTCGTATCACTTTCACTGGGAGAGAGAATCAGATTTGCTCACTGTCAATGCTATGTACCCCTTCCTTTCATCTTTGAATTGAATCAAATCTTTTTTATTTCAAGACCTCTACATAATGCAGTTGACTGTAAGGTTCCACCCTTTTCCGAGTAAAAGCCAGTAAAGTAGTCTAACATGCAAATCAAAATACTAATATTGGCAATATTCTTTTGGTGGATTCCCGGATGAAATAACAAAAATTCACACCAC
The DNA here is from genome assembly GCA_003576665.1 of Ipomoea trifida. Lineage (NCBI taxonomy): Eukaryota > Viridiplantae > Streptophyta > Magnoliopsida > Solanales > Convolvulaceae > Ipomoea > Ipomoea trifida. The sequence continues at coordinate 5,366,041 of CP025659.1, read as the reverse complement.
AAAAATGCAAGGATAAGCGCATTACATATATAAGCAAGTACTTAAACGAGTGTATGAAAACTATACACAGAAGAACAGTACAGATTCAAATTGGTGAAATTTATATGTATACAAAATAATAATAATAATAATAATAATAATAATAATAATAATAATAATAATAATAATAATAATAATAATAATAATAATAATAATAATAATAATAATAATAATAATTGATTCACTCAGATTAAAAAAAAAAACCATAAAGTTAAAAAAATTTACTCGGTACAAAATAAGTGAGATTTTCAGTTCTTAGCTCAATAACTAAATGCACTTATGCACACAATGTTTGGGTAATGTCATTATACTATTATAGTATAATCACATAATTCTATGCACTTTATGTCATTGCTCCTTTAAAAATTGTTTGTTGCACTAAAATAATTTATTTATTTATTTATTTGAATTAAGGGTCAAAATGGTATTCTAAACTAAAAGACATGTTTCTGCCTGATGTAGCGGGGGCGTGTTAGTTTCTGCCTCATGTCTTAGTGGGGTTCACCCCCTCCTTCTTGATCAAAAAAAAAATAAAATGATATGTTTCTAAATTCTTCTATGTTAACTTTATTTTACAAAAAAAAAAAAGAGAAAAATAAATCTAAAATAAAAGCAAAATTAAAAAGAAAAATATTACTTTATTGAAATTTAAATTTAAATTATAACTAAATTAAAATACACACCGTAGTCTCACTACATCATTTTTTTTATTTTTTTTTTGTAAGCTTTCAAAGTAGTTTGCTACTTCAATATATGTATTAGGATTTAAAGGAAGAATATGTGTATGAAATGACATGTTTACCCTTCACACTTGTACACGGTGGTAATTTTTTATTTATTTTTAATAATCAAAGGATGTCAAAGGTTGCAATGTAAACAGTGATGACAAAAGTTGTATTTTGTTTCAAAAAAAATCTTAAAGTTTTTAACTCTACTAATTTTTCGTCACTTTGTCCTTTAATTTTCACATGCCTATGCTTATGGCTCTAAAGAGTAAAGAGGCTTATTTTCAAAAAAAAAAAAAAAAAAAGGCTCTGAAGTGGCTGACTGGCTGCCAAAAAAAAATGATGAATATGACATGCAGCGTTAATGACTTAAATGGCCCTATTTTGTGTTTATATATTAACGTAAGAAATGTATTAAAAGGGAAAACGTGTGTAATGGTGAAAAAACAAACAATGGTTCATATTATATTATATTATTACAACCAACCTTAGCTTTTATGGTAGGTAGTTGCAATTGGCAATAATGATCATTAAATATTATATTAATTTTCAGTACTTTTACACTTTACGAATATAATTTTATTTTTGAGTTCTTTTTAATGAAAATAAAAATAAAAATGAAATGATGATTGGCTGACGGCATTAATTATGAGGTGATGGAACTGTATAGTGTAAAACACAAATCCAATGAGCTTAGGTTTGTGGCTGGGGAGCATGCAATACAATGTGTGTCCTTTGTTTTATGAAGAGAGAAAAATGTTGAGGTGCTAGCTAGGGTCCACAGTGTCATACTCATACAAATGGGGTGTTAGACTGTTGAGTGGTGTAGTACTCAATTACACTTACACCACATTTGATTGGGAGGAAGGAATTAAGGAGGTATAAAATTATAATTTTGTGAAAAAAAAATAAGGTGAAATAAAGTACGTAGGAATTTAAATTACATTAGTTGGTAGGGAGGAATAGAATTATTAGGAATGAGAAGGGAAGAAATGATATACCATAAATTATAGATTGTAGGAAAGGTGTAATTTTATTTTCTTATACTTAAGAATATAATCAATATTACGTTTTGGTGACAAGATGTTAGGCTCCCTTTTCAAAAAGTTGCCATCCAACAATTAAAATCTAAAACAATAAATTATATATAATTTCAAAACTGTGCATACAGTGTGCATATATTATATTTAAGAATATTACAATAATAGCACAATTCCAAAGTTATATATTTATTTGGATGAGTCTCCGATCCTGTGAGACTCTCTCACGAATATAATATTTTTACATGACATAGGTCACACGATAGAAATGTAATACTTATGGTAGAAAATGTAATATTAATCAGAGATAAATTGAATGTTAATTATTAAAGGAAAATGTAGTTTAGGTTTTAATTTGTTCAATGGCAATTTGACCATTAATCTAAATTAATTAATTAATTAAGTATATTACCTGTGTAACATTTCACGACTTTATTAAAAAGAATAAATAAATAAATATTTATTAACTATATTCGTATCTTTATTCTTTTGTAGTAAAAATATTCATTTTTCTATTTTAAAAAAAGGTGTAATATAACACCATTTTCATCATATCATTCACGTGAGCTGGTTTTGACCTTTTGTAGGTTATCCAATTTTACATATTTAACTCAATTAATAAAAACTGATTCCAAATGATTTATAAATCATTTTTATCAATTAATTGAATCTTTCTAGAAAACTCACAAGGGAACAGATTAAAAAGAATTGTACTATTTATTTTACTAAATTGGAAAATATTTTAATTTGGGACAGATAAAATAAAATAAAATGAAAAGTAAGATAGCAAAAATGAGATGGAAGAAGTATATAACTTGGAATTGTGCTATTGTTGTAATATTCTTAAATATAATATATGTGCAATGTATGCACAGTTTTGAAAATTATATATATATATATATATATATATATATATATATATATATATATATATATATATATAAAACTTATTATTTAAATTTGATATGGTTGGGTCCACGCCTCCACGGTCCACTGTCCAAATTTAATACACTGCTAACTGGTGAGTGCTGACAATCCCTTTTTTACAACCTAGTATGATATGAAAGGCCTACCTACCCAACATTCCCTTGTTAACAACCTTGTATGATATGAAAGGCCTACCCAACATTATTATTTGCCATCACCTTCTCTCTCTTCATAAAAGCAAGGATGCAAGATGCACCCCAGCCACTAATATCTTTGTTTCTTCGTATACATACTTACCTACTTCATATATATATATATATAATCTTAATCATATGAGAGCCAATCCGATAAGAACATGTAGACAAATCCAAACCGTTGATCTGAAAGATCTAATGAATGAGAGAGATCAGAGAGAGAGAGAGAGAATGACATGGATATAACGTAGAGCGCACAGTGTCATACAACCTAGTATATGATTTATGATCTCCATGGGAGAGAGCTGAGAGTAACATGCAAACAGTTATATTCACCAATATAATATGCATTGATGCTTTCCATCTACAAAGACGAGCATCAATAAATAAAGAGTTAATACCACAAATGGTCCTTTAATTTGACTATTAGGCTAGTACTTTTTTTAGTCATCGACTTTCAATTCGACCATAAATGGTCATATGACTTTCATTTTTTACCACAATACCACATGAATATATATAGTCATATCTCATCCGATCCATTGTTGCTTCATCAAAAGTGTTATAGCATACACATGGACTAAACTTATTGTACGTGATTGATACATTTTGGAATGAATGATATTCACTTTTATGACTAAATTATGAAATTAGTAATTTACAAGTTTTAATTTTTAATTACAATAGACTACCTTGATTACAGAACTTACTTTTTACTGCGTAACATAATCATAATAATTTTACTAATAAAATATATAATTTTTTTTTCACAAAAGAATGTAGACAACATCTTATTTGGATTCAGACATGTGGATACGGGTGGAAAATGGACTCAATTTGATGGTCTATTAATTTAATTAAACCTGTAACAGAAAACAATAATATAATTTACATAAATTGAAAGGAATTATGCAAGCAAAAAAAAAAAAAAAAAAAAAAAAAAAAAAAAAAAGAGCAAAACAAAACAAAACAAAAACTTGTAACTCAAAACACAAAAATAAGCATTGTTGGGTGACGCGAGAAATTGCAATTACGGTCTTAAGTTATGTACTGATTAAATCTTATCTAATGGCCCTATTTGGTAAAGTGTATGTTGCTTCATGTTGTTATGGAGTTGGTGGCTCTGTGCTACAAATGGTCCAAAAAGTCATTTTCATTAATAACAACTTAAACAAGTACATACAATTTTATCGGTTACCGTGATTCAATGATGAGAGGGACGGAGGGAGAGAACAAAAGATTAGAAATATAATTTTATTTTTTATAGTGAAACTCGTTGGTGTATTGATGGGGTGTTCGGTAAAAAAAAAACATTTTTAGTCTGCACTTTGTGCTCAAATGGCATGTAGTGACTCTCTCAAGATCATGAGATCGAGCCTCGGGTATAAATGAACAGATACTACAATATAATAGAATTAGTAGCATTAGATACGAGTATTATGATCCATCAACTCTAAAAATCTTTTTCGAACTTATATTGAGTTGACCTCACAAGCACTATGTCAAATTTTGGGTTTGACGGATATATATAGATCGGGCTCATGAAAACTACAAGGTGGTACAAGTAGTGTATATACAACTATAAAGTAATTCTCGTTACTTCTCAATAACTCATTTGTCTTCTGAACATAAATTTAAAAAAAAAAAAAAAAAAAAAAAAAAAAAAAAAGATAGATAGATAAATAGATGGTAAGGTTTTGGTATATTGTGGTATTTCCCAGAACAATTTGTATAATTGTTTATATGTATGGCAATTTTCATAATAAAAGATGATTTGAACAGGCTAAAGTAAAAGTCTCAAAAAAAAAAAAAAAACACACACACGAACTAATTTTGAAACCTTTGTATTTGAATCTCAATAACTAAAGAATGAGGAATGTTTATATCTTCGAGGTATCTACAAAGATAACCATCTATGTGAATAATAGTGTACCTTGTTGGACGTGTATCTTCAAATTCAATTGGGTGTATATATTATATATAAGCAGTTCTGTTGTGACAAAAAATTACCAAAACAATATATTTGAAATGCTTATGATATGATGCACAAACGGATTATTGCTATTAAGTTTTAGATTTTATTTTATCTAAACATGAATTCACCACTAAGCATTGTTTGATATTGTATTTGATTAATTATGTGATATAGAACGGGAAACTATATAAGACATTTATTGTGTCAAATGAAACATATTATGTAATTAAATAAGTATTGATTTTGTGATCAAAATTTCATTACACCTCAAAAAAATATTATTCTCTATTATTAATCATTTCGTCTTCTTATGCACTACACACACATCATGCATGCATAACATAGATTAAACAATGGAATCAATATTCTAAGTAATTTTTTATATGCTTTAAATTAATTTCCTTCATTCTCAAAAAGTAACTATGTGTGTATAACATATTCAGTTTCATTTTATATAATTGCAGTTTCCTTTCAACACAATACAATTTCATTTCGATATAACTACAGTTTAATTTCATATTATACACTCAAATTAAATGTTTAAAACTGTTTGTTTGTTTGAAAAAAAACATTTGAATAATTGTTGAGAGATAAAGTGAAAAGTAATTTCATAATACAAATGATCATTACTATTCTTTTTGGAAAACAACAAAATGTCATTTTTTTTTTTTATTAAAATTAAAATAGCAAGAAGGGTCTTTCAATTCAAATGGTTAGACTAGGAAGGCTATAATATAGTGCAGCCCTATCTAGTCCAGGCATAGGTCTATTGGGAAGCCATTGATCAAACCGAACATTAATTGATTATATTTGTCGTCACTCACTCTTTACTTACAGCCCCTTTTAAGAATGATTTGGGACTCCATAATATTTCTCCAAATGAAGGAGGGATTACTCCCAACTTGAGCATCAAGAAAAGAAGAGTTGGGGTAGTATTTGATTTTGAAAACTCTAGTCAACAAGGATTTAGGTTGTTGAATAAGGCGCATTAATACAAGTACCTTAGGGTTTCAAAAAAAAAACATACAACTACCTTAGGTGGGGTCCACAAAATCATTAAACATTGGAAATAATGAAGGCAAAAACTTGTGTGAGACCGTCTCACCATGAGACGGGTCGGGTCAAGATGCCAAAGTAACTCTTATATGCACAAATGTCATACTTATATACTCAAATGTAATACTAATCAAAAATAAAATTTTTGTTACTTATAAGGGTAAATGTAATACTTTTAAGTGAAAATACAATACTTTAACATTTCGATTTAAAAGTATTACATTTTTTCCTCAAAAGTATTATATTTGTCCTTATAAGTAAGGGACACTTATGAACATTACTTATTATGAAAAATGTATTACTTTTTCTCTTATAATTAGCAAAAATTCTATTCTTGATTAGTGTTATATTTGAGCATATAAGTATGATATTTGCACATATAAGTATGACATTTGCATGGTGCTTTGACTCGACCCGACTCGTCTTACACAAGTGTGACCCAATAATGAAAAGGTCAGGATATACAAGAGTATGGCTTTTTTTTTTGGGTCACACTTGTGTGAGACCGTCTCACGGATCCTTATTCGTGAGACGGATCGGGTCGGGTCAAAGCACCATGCAAATGTCATACTTATATGTGCAAATGTCATACTTATATGCTCAAATATAACACTAATCAATAATACAATTTTTGTTATTTATAAGAGAAAAAGTAATACATTTTTCATAATAAGTAATGTTGACAAGTGCCCCTTACTTATAAGGACAAATATAATACTTTTGAGGAAAAAAGTAATACTTTTAAATCGAAATGTAAAAGTATTGTATTTTCCCTTAAAAGTATTACATTTATCCTTATAAGTAACAAAAATTTTATTCCTGATTAGTATTACATTTGAGCATATAAGTACGACATTTGTGCATATAAGTGTTACATTTGCATCTCGACCCGACCCGTCTCATGGTGAGACCGTCTCACACAAGTTTTTGCCTTTTTTTTTTTAGGAAACCTAGTATGGCTAATAAAGCGTTGCATGTGATCTGTACGTTAGGATATATTTCTCGAATCCCTACCGCATACTTCAAAGTCCAACCAACCATATACGGAGTAATTAATACAAGTTGAATGTACAGTAGTGCACTGAATTATACACTTCTAGGCCCCGTATAGTTCACAAAAATATTTAAGATGAAATAAAAATGAAATTTCATTAAAAAAAAATAAAAAAATTACAAGGTAAATGGATTTCATTGTTTGGTTAATGAAAAAAAATTACTGAAAATATTGATTCGATTGCTTGGTTGGAGTTAAAGTAATAAAGAATAATGAGCGTAAATGGTAAAATTGTTCAATCATGCGAATACTTTCTTCACAACTTTTATTAAAAATAAAATATCACCCATTCCCCTAGTAAAAACTTTTTCCTCAAAATTAAAGAAATCAATATGATTTCGAAAAAGTTTTCAATGAGCTAAACGGAGAAAATTTTCTAAATTTTTCAAATTGAAGGAATTTTTTTTTAGATCTTTAGTGTAAAACAAATCAAGAGATTAAATTAGTGTGTGGGAGTGGATGCAGTAATGCAATGTATATATCCGGCCTTTGTTTGATGAAGAGAGAGAATGTCATGGAATCTTGGGTAGTCATACGTCCTAGTACACAAATGGGTGTTGACTAGGGGAAGCTGCATTAAATTAAAGGGTTTAAAAAGTGACATGAGGAGAGCTGACATGCAATAATTAATGCAAAAGAATCCTTTGTTTGATGAAGAGAGAGAATGACATAAAATCTTGAGTAGGGTCCACAGTGTCATACAACCTAGTATACAAATAGGGTGTTGAGTATTGTATATGATTTTATGATTTAAGAGAGACCTCAGAGCTAAGTATAGTATGCAATTATATGCATGCAGACCAGTCAGTATTTGTGCTCCAGAAAAGCATAATTTTTTAATATATATTTGAGTTTCCAGCTTAAGTTAAATTAATTATCTAAACTCTTAAAACCCTGTTTAAGAATTATTAGAGGTAGATCATGCCATCATGGGTCACCAAAATAACTTACCAATCTTTCACAAAATTATACTCCGTATATATATATATATATATATATATATATATATATATATATATATATATATATATATATATATATATATATAAAATACTCCGTATAAAAATATTGAATTTGGTGACTGAGAAAAAAAAATGAATATCTACTAAAAATTCGAGGGAATAAGTTGTTTGCTCCAAATTGAGTTCTATTACATGTACTCTTTATTTTTACTCTATTGTTTTTAATTTATGATGTAGAAATAAATGACCTCCTATGAGTCCCAACAAAAATATAATGTCAATATCATAATTTTGTAAAAAAGAGTAACTATTGAGGGTAGAATTAAAAAATATAAGTAGTATTTCTCTTCAAATTTGTTCATATATAATCGATGATCAGTTCAAATTAATAAGTTTAATATGTTGCTCTCGTTGAAATTCAAACTTAGTAACATTAATGCCCTAAAGTTATTATACTTGATAGTAACATAGGCTAACTTCTTTATGTTTGACACATATAAGGTCATGCTAATTCCTACTGTAAATATTATAATAAGTCTCACCATTTTGAATTCATTTGCTAACTAAGATAACAAAACGTGTTTCACTCAGAGTGCATCTTCATATATCAATTACTCCATATAACCTTTCTCTGTAATCAAACAAAATGTATTGAACAATAGTATTTGTTATACATTTATCTCTGTATGATTTTGTAGACCCAATAACAAAAATTTAAAGTACACTTCATCATTACCACTATTTTTTAACAAAATAAAATTATTTTTAAAGACCCTATCTTAATGTTGAAGCATTTGGAGGTAAGCTGAAACACATCTCACCCTTCTACATTTTTTTTATATTTCAAAAAAATACTATATTAAATTATTACTCCGTATTTATTAGTGGATTACACACTTTAACTTCCAATTATTAGTATTGACTCTACTAAGGCTCGAACTCACCACCTCGCATATAAAGGGAAGAGTTTGATGCCACTGGACCAAACTTCCAATTATAAAATTTAAACCATTTCTTATGATACCACGTACTTCTTGCTATTTATTGATTTTAGACCATTATGACATTTTATTGTTTTTATAAAGGTTGGAAACCAGCCAATAATACTCCGATGAGTAACAAGCTAGTCCTGTTCTCAAAAAAAAAAAAAAAAAACAAGCTAGTCCTAGTTAATGCATACATGCAACATATATAGAATGGTCCACACCCACATAATAAATGATATAGCTGCCATCATATACTAATCTCTCTCCTCATCCCACCCTATTTTTGTCAAATAGTGTGACATGGTACTATTGTACTATGATAGGGACATAGGGCAGGCCAACCCTAAATTCAAACATTATATTAAGGTGTTTGGTTTGATGGACAACTTGTTTTCCTTATTTTTTTTTTAAATTCTGTTTAGTTTATGGAATATTAGGAAAAAGTTTTCTAAGATTTAATATTGATATTTTATTTTATATGGACATTGAGAATAATTGATCACTTAATAGACTAATTTTTTCCTAATTTTATATAGCTAAAGGAATATATAATAATATTAAATTTGGTGGCTTGGGAAAATAAATGAATATCAACTAAAAATTCAAGAGAACAAATTGTTGGCTCTAGATTGACTTGTTGGATATATTAATAAGTACACGTATCGGGTGTATGTAGATAATTAAACTCATGATCTTTTGAATGGAGTATGTTTTAATAATTATAATAGGACTACATTAATGTTTACATATTCCTTCCGTCCTATTTTAAGTGACTAGTTGGTTAATGACACTTGTTAAAGTAATTTAAAATTTATTTATTTTTAATATTAGTGTTAATATATAAAATTTATATATTTATAAATTATATGTAAAATAATATTAAATTCAAAAATAAAAAACATTTAAAAATAATTAATAAAGATGATAAGTAAAAAAAAAAAAAAAAACTTAGTGCATTCAATGGTTGGGGAAGGATAGGGTGAGGTCCAAAATAGCTCCAAAATGGGGAGACAGGAGGAGCTGGGCAGGCTAAAGGCAGGGTTAAAAAAAGTGATAATCAGAATATGGGGCATTGGGGCATTGGGGCATTGGGGGTGATTGCATTGCTTTTTTTTTTTTTTCTTTTTTTTTTTTTGTTATTATTTGATTTTATATATTATATTATTAATTAAAGTCTTATAGTTGGGGCCAACTGTTGTGTAAATTAACTCATGTACATTGTTTATATATTTTACATCAAGTAAATATATGGCATGTAGTTCACAATATAATATAACGGGGTAGGGGTGTTCATTCGGTTAACGGAACCGATTTAACCGACATTTTTAGACCTTTAACCGTTAACTGAACTGAAATTTGCATTACTGAATTAATCGAATCAAAATTTTTTTTCCCGGTTACCTAAACTTTTAAAAAATAAAATTTAAAATCCTAAAATTAACACATAAAATAATAAATTCAATTAAAATAAAATACATATCATAATAAATTCATAACAAAATATACAAAAACAATACCGTAACAACACTATAAACATAAAAACATGAATTATAAACTCCAAGCATCCATAACTTCAAATCTTCAATCCATAATATATATATATATATATATATATATATATATATATATATATATATATATATATATATATATATATATATATATATTCGGTTAACTGTTCGGTTAATTCGGTTAACCGACCGTTTCGAATCGAATTAACCGTTAACAAATTTTCAAGATTCTTTTAACCATTAACTGAACCGAATTTTTTCGATTTGGTTACGATTAACCGAAATTTTTCGATCGAATTGGTTAAACTGTTGACTTGTTAATTTGTCACTAGATTAAAAATTCGACTCTTAAATCGAGTGATTTATTTATCTTGTTGATTTGAATAGTTGAATTCAATTAACGTGTGTTTGGTAGAGCTGATCCGCCAAATTTTGGCGGATTTGACCAACTTTAGCGGTTTGACCAAGTCAAACCGCTAAAGAAGGTGTTTGGTTAACAGCGGTTTGGAGCAGCGGTTTGCTCCAAACCGCTGAAATCCCAAACGCTGCTATTAGCAGCGTTTGGGGTTGGCGTTTTGGGGAAAAATTAATTTTTCCCCAAAACGCCCTCCCTTTTATTTAAAAAAAAAAAATTTTTATTTTAATAGAAGCCTGAGGCTTCTTTATTGAAGAAGCCTCAGGCTTCTCTTCACTTGCCCATCCGGTGTGGGATGGGCAAGACAGCAATGAGGGGCGTTGAGCTCCCTTTTAAAAGGGAGCTCAACGCCCCTTTCTTTATCCCACATCTTTTTAGTTTTTTTTTTTCTTTTTATTATTATTATTATTATTATTAGTATTAGTATTAGTATTAGTATTATTATTATTATTATTATTATTATTACTATTACTATTAAATATTATTATATGTATACCCTTTTGGTCATTTTACATGTTAACCGCTAATCTAAACAGCTAATTTTACCAAACATCTTTTTACAAACCGCTAATACATTCTGCTGGTCAAACTCGCTAATATAATCTGCTATTTGATAACCGCTAACACAACCCGCTACCGCTAATCGCTAACCGCTGTTAACCAAACAAGCCCTAATACTGAAAAGAGAATTACCAATTGTAGGGAATGGGGGACTGTTCCTCGTAATATAATTTCCTGAATGATGTACTTGTTGCTGATATTTTTAAGAGTAAATTGCCATTTTGGTCCAATGACTATTGGAGTAGTGTTAATTGCTATCCGCGACTTTCAAAAATGTTAATTCCGTACCTTGACTATGCATTTTTTATCAATTTTGATCCATCCGGCCAAATTGCCGGCCAAAAGTGGCCGAAAAATTTTAAAGGAGGAAATATTAAGGGCAATTTAGTCATTTCACTCTTTCTTCTTTCTTCGCCGACCCAATCTCTGCAACCTCCGGCTTCCTCCGTCCCTTTTACCATTGTTGCAGCAATTGTTGCAGAAATTATTCTATATATTCCATGCCAGAACATAAAAGGTGAGCTTTAATTTATGAAAGCCCTAATACATAATGCATCCTATCCTAGATATATTTTGCAGAAAATTATCCATCATTGTCACAGTATTCTTTGTGCTGCTTCAAGCTAATTTCTTATTATTTGTTTATTATTCAATAAATCTATTTTCTTTACGACTCCACCATCATCTGAGACCAGATCTTCTACCATAGGATGTTTCTGTTGAGTTCCGGTCAACAAATCCTTGTAAGTTGCTTTCCTTACAGATTCTCCACTATTGGTTTCGCTGTTTTGCTGTTCAACCCCTTCCATCGCATCCCCATCTGGGAAGCCACACTGGTTGGATTGCATGGTCTTTGATTTTTTTCGTGCTCCTTTCGATATGGTCCTGGTCCTCTACCAGATTCGCTTCCGACACGGTGGATTCCGGTTGAGGATTTGCTTCCGACGCGGTGGTTTCTGGTTGGGGATTAGGCAGTGTTCTCGAAAGGGGCAAATTCCCGTTGGTAGTGGAGAGCATATTCCACCACTTTCTCTCTCTAAGCACTCAGGCTTCCAACAATGGATATGTTGGGACCTCTATCATATGTTTGAATAGATTGGCAAATTCCCTTTGGTAGTGGACTAAACCAACGTTATTGTGTTCAGAAACCACGATTGGCATTTTGGGACCTCTGTCATGGACGGCGCCGGCAACAAGAACGGGGAAGAATGAAAAACAACCTAAAAAGACTAAAATACCCTTATTATTTGGCATATTAAAATTTTCCGGCCACTTTTGGCCGGCAATTTGACCGGATGGACCAAAATTGATAAAAAATGCATAGTCAAGGTACGTAATTAACATTTTTGAAAGTCGCGGATAGCAATTAACACTACTCCAATAGTCATTGGACCAAAATGGCAATTTACTCTATTTTTAATGTCATTGTTGTTCTTAAAAAAAAAAAAACTGAAAAGAAAATAGTAAGAAATAATAAATTATTATTATTTCTAAATATTAAATAGATTGAAACAAAAAGAATTTATTAAGAGAGAGAATAGAAGTAGTTGAAGATGAGTCAAAGCAGCAGCAGTTTCTTGTGGTCTGCATACATGAGATGTGAAAGAGTCTCGTGAATGGTGATGCATGGGAATGGAATATATTTTCATGCAGATCTCAACCAGCATATGGGATCTTTTGTAGCCTACATTAAATATACACATCATGTTTGTCTTAATGTCATGCTGATTATTGAAAACATTAATTATTATAAATAAAAAACGTTGCAACATTTTATGGAGTATTAAATAATAATAATAATAATAATAATAATAATAATATAATAATAATAATAATAATAATAATCTAAAAACATGATAAGTTTAAATCGAGGTTATAACATTAGTTTATGTCCGTTTTTCTATTTATTTTTGTTGTACATTATACTATAAAAGTTGTACTACATAATTTTTGGACAAAAATATCCCTACCGTTATAATTTCTGTTATCTTTTCACATTATAATTACCATGCATATGCATACACAATATTTTTTTCTTACATTTTTCAATAATGATAAGTTTGAATTCATTTAGACTATATTTTAATTAAATATTACCATAATTATATTTAGTAATTTATCATTTCTATAATTCTTACTT
>CP025659.1:5289405-5352288 GCA_003576665.1 Ipomoea trifida | reverse complement strand
TATATATATATATATATATAGGTACACACTATTCTTGAAAAAAATATTTTAATATAGCTAAGATTTTAATATTAAGTATTAATATTTGGCATATATCTTTGGGTATCGCGCATATAAAATACTAGTAATACTAATAAAAGCGATGAAAGTGTTTGATTAAAAAAATAAAAATAAAAAGGAAGTGATGATAATAATAATAATGAAAAAATGATTTATGAAATCAAAATTTGGTTTTGGAAATTAGCTCGATTTATAAAATTGAGTTTACTCCAAATTCAATTTTGATTGTTTCTTTTATTATTATAAACAGAAAAAAGAAAAACTCTATCTAATCTATTATTGGGTACATCAATCTTGATCTTTGAATATTTTTCATCAATTTCATTGTGTAACTTCAAAAAAAGTATTCTTTCTTTTAATATTTTGGTAAAATTTGAAATTGACGGTAAGTCTATAGCATGTATGGTTAATTAATTTATTTATTTGGGGTTGAATTTTCATTTCATCGTTAGTGTTTATATGTTTGTATATATTAAAATATTATATGTAGTCTTATTTTTTACTCACAAGTAAATTTTTGAGGTAAACACTTTTACAAAAACTCAGATGAAGAAAATAATCTATCAAGGATCACTACATTAAGGAATAAATTTGAGAGAGTAAGATTTGATAGTAAATGTAATACAACTCATATATATATATACATACATATATATATATATATTTATTTATTTATTTATTGGTGGGTCAATTTATTAATAATTACTTTTGATCTCCTAGAATCCTAGGTTGTAAGAATGTGACAAAAGAGGTTGTTAAGAAATGTGACAAAAGAGGTTGTTTTCAAAAAAGAAATGTGATATTGTGGTCCTTGTGGACCCCGCCCCTACTCACTACACTACTTCACTCCACCTACCCAGACCAGTTTTTTCATCAATATCATTATAAACTACTCAGTAATATGTAAACCCTCTCTCTCTCTTTACATGGCTTATCCTCTTTACCTCGCTTCTAACACCCCCTCCCTCTCTTTCTCTCACTCTCAACCCAGCAGGCGACGGAGGAGGAGGGCTCCTCCACCGTCGATGGAGCCCACACCTCATCCGTCGAAGAAGGAGGCGACACCTCCTGGTGGCTCACTCCGACGATCTGGTACGTGGATTATGACCTGCGGCCGAACAACCCTCACACGATCTGGTAAGAACACCCATCACGCTCTCTCTCTCTTTCTCTGCCTCTCAAGTGCCTCCTCCTCCGTCAACGCTGACGGGGGAGGCGACGGAGGAGGAGGGCTCCTCCACCGTCGACGGAGGCTCGCCCTCTCTTTCTCTATCTCTTTCTCTGCCTCTCAAGTGCCTCCTCCACCGTCAACGGAGGCTCTCCCTCTCTTTCTATAATATTTTAACCTACAACGTCGGTTTATTATAAATAACCCCGTTGTAGGGTTTTGAATATAGTCCAAATACCTTCAATTTTAGATGTTACTTGTGTGCTTCAAATTAGGGATTCAATAATACTACCGTCTTCCGTCCAACAGTAGTGCTCCAAATACTACAGTCGTCTTCCGTCTTTCGTCGTCTTTCGTCGTCTTTCAAATACTCCAAATACAGAACGCGTCTTCCATCGTTTCCAGAACGCCGTCTTCCGTCGTCCAGCCGTCGCCGCCGAAGGAGGAACGCCGTCGCCGTCGCTGCGAAGCCCTCCATCCGCGAAGCACACCGTCGCCGCTCGGAGGAACGCAGCCGTCGCTGTCCAGCCGCGAAGACGTCGCCCGGAACTCCTCCGCAGCCGTCGTTGGTCAGTTCCAGGCTGTAGAAGATGTTGAGGTTAGAACGAATTGAAGTTATGGCTGCCTCAGCTCGTCTCATTCATTCTTAATTTTCTTGTTTTTCTTTTTGATTAGATGCTGAACTTCAATTGTTTGCAAAATGTGTTAGTATTCCTCATTTGTTTTTTCTGTATTTTGCATGCTCCAAAATGAAGGAGGAGACTGAATGTGATGAATTAGCTGAGCAGGGCACATACATAGTAGTGTCTGAAAAAGGTGTTTGGGTTGGCAAATTCAAATCCCGCATCCAAAAACTAAGAAAAATGAGATGGAGAAATCTGTTGAGGCACAGGCCCAAAAGTGCCTGATTCATTCTTTTTGATGGATGTATGACTGTGGTGTTGGTGAATTCAGGAATCTCTTCTGATCTATATATATGTCCACTTTCAGGTATGCAATCTCTTCTCACAGCCCTTTATTGGTTTACTAATTTTAAGTATGTCTATATATATACTTCAATTCCCTAGCTACCTGTTGATTATAGCCTTATAGGTTGTTGTTGTTGTTTTCCTCTCTTTGTTTCTGTTATGTTAGTTTTTACACCACACCAGGAGCCAATAGGAGGACTGGATTGATTATACTTGTTTTACTTTGAAAGCCCCTTCACAACATTCCTGCACAGTACTGCACTCATTTGAGTTGGATAGGTGTAACCCTTTCGATGTTGCTTCTGCCAAGAAGGGCTACAGAATAAATCATGGATATATAGATGCTAAAGTTTATTCATAATTTACTATTTGATGATGACTTTCTTTACAAAATCTCATCCACCTGTTTCTATTTCTTTTCTTATCTCAATTGGTTTTCTCCCTCCATTTGCATCATGGTTTTTCATAGATCAAAATACATGAATGTGATTGATAGGGTTATATAATGTGTATTTACAACTAGTACACTATTAAAGTTGAATGCAGTTTGTAGGAAATTAAAAGTAGAGTATCTGATGCATCAAATTACTAAGTTACTAACATGAAGCAAGTAAGCAACAATGGAAGGTTATACTTATCCAACTCAATTCATTTAATTTCAAGGTTGAAATAAAATGAAATCTTTTTCAATTAATAACAATATCTTAGGACTAAATGCATATGGCTTTTGAAAGAGTATTTATCAAACAGAATTTTTTTTACACCTTCAACAAGAATTGATTTTTTGAAAGAATATATAAGCAAGTATTCATTTTTAATATTTGATTTTTTGATAGGCATAAGCTTTTTTTTTTTTTTTTTTTTTTTGCTTAGAATGACTATTGAACTTTCTTGGAAAAATGTTTAATCTCTATGCTGGTAAGAAGCAGTGATCTTTTTGTAACACCCCGCATTTTCTCAATATTATTAATTTAATTATATTATTTCAAAAAGAGCTTATTTTCTTATTATTAAATATTTTAGTAAAATATTACTAAATCTAATTATTTTGCTGAATGAGCTTATAAGTAATTTATTTTAAACCCTTTATCTCAAATGGTTTGATACAAAATATTTATATAATTATTTATGGTTTTAAAAACTCTATTTAAGGGATAAATTCATTTATCAAAATCTTGACCCAAAAGTCTATCTGAGACGAACCTACCAAGTTATGTTTACTTTATCAAACTCCCTTAGTCCAAATGATTTAATCTCCTAAGCTTAAATAGTTCATCTTGAACCCAATTATAAAGCCCAATTGTTTTGAGCCCAAAATAAATTCTAACCCTAGGTATATAAATATATGTTCATTAGCTACCTCCTAATTGTTCATTGCCAAAATTCAAGTCAAAATCAGCAGCCCCAAATCCCCAATTCACGTCTCTCGTCTCTCTCGTTTCTCCTTCACGCAACAGCAACGATCGGCGAGCCATCAACCGATCGATGAGGCTCCCGGCGGCGACCGGCGTGGTCAGCGGCGTCCCCAGCCTCCGTCTCTCTCTCCCTCGTCCTTTCCGACCTCCAGCAGCGGCGGTGGTTGGTGTCGCGTTCGGCAGCAGCAGAGGATGGCGGTGGTTGCAGCAGCGGCATTCCAGGCCCAGCAAGCTCGACCCTCTCTCTCTCTTGTTCCCCGGTGTCTTCCCTCTTCTCCGGCGTGGCAGCTTGGACGGTGGTGGTGGCCGGCGTTGATGACGGTTCGGCGAATCCTTGGACGAAAACAGAGAGAATCACGAGTAAGATGGATTAATCTCAATGATTAAGGTAATGATTAAGGATTAAGTTTAGTGATGTTGTTATTGGTTAATGATGATTGTTGGTGAAGATTAAGGATAATGGCATTGATTAATATGATGAAATTATGAAGCTTAAATAGTGATATTAATGGTGATTAATGGGGCAATATTTATGAATGATATGTGATTATGGTGGGATGAAATCACTGATTTGTGGATAGTAATATTATGATGATGATTACGGGTAATATGGATTGATTATGGATATGGTTAGGATTAATGATACTTAAATGGTGATTGATTGATAATGGCATCATGGACTAATTATGGATCATGAATGTTAATAATAGTTATGGACTAAGATGATGGATTAATGGTGATGGAATTATTGTACTTTTGTGAAGTAATTACTATAATGGGTTATTGATGATTATAGTTATGGTGTCAATGACGAGTAAACGATGATTGGTTTGTTAGTGATAAAGCTTAATGATAGTGAAGTGTTGATCATGATAGCTATGAGTTGATTGGATGGTGAAGGGCATAAAAATGAGGATTTGTAGGTAAATGGTGATTAGTCGTTGGTTATGGATACTTATGGAAGTTATGGACTATGATAACGAAGGTTAGATGATGAGGTTAGATGGTGTTGATGATGATGTTATTATGGACTCGTAATTATGGTAATGACTACTAAGTGATAATGGATTAATGAGAATTGATAGTTAGATGATGGGTAGTAATGGACTAATTATTAGTATAACAAAAGTATGATGTGGATTAATACTATTATTGATAATAATAGTAACTTAGATTTGCTTGGTCCACAGGTTCCTCGTTAAAGTGGCTTGCTTAGGACATGAGCCTAGGATCGGGTGGTCGCTTTTGAGAGCTCTGACTTTGAGGTAAGTTTCTATGTCCGTCAAAACTACCATCCCTATCAAATGTGCTATTTACCTAATTTGTGCCCTTAAACTATTTTGAAAATGTGTTTGGGTTTAAAAGTGTGATAAAATAGTAAATGAGTATATTTTGGTGTCACCTTATGTTTTGCAAAGTATGAACATGTGTATGGTTATATAGTGAGGACATTATGGTAAATTATTTGAGTATGAAGCTATATGACTTTTGGAAGGTATAAACTATATTTATTGTGAGTGATATAAACTATATTATGATTGGAAGATAAATCCTATGTTTGATGTAAACCCTATTTTGGGAAAATGTATATATTATAATTATATATAATCTACCTTGTTTTGGAAAGTGTATTTGAATAGCCTGCGGGCAATGGAAAATATCTATGAAAACTATTTCGAAAGAATATTACTATTTTGGAGGAATTATATAATAATGTACTTATTTTGGAGAATATACCTATGTTATAATCTATATGGAGGTTATCTATATTTTTATTATTGGAGGTTACGAGAATCTTGGGCTGCGGTCCACATTATTGTGAGCACTTAGAGCTGCGGTTCTATTTGCTATTGATATGAGAACCTAGGGCTGCGGTCCTATTGGTTATTGTTTGGGTGGGTAACCTGGTAGTAAAAATCCTGGGTTACTAGGGCTAGTAACTACCTTTGGGGCTTGGAATCCCCGGGGCGCGCGCACATAGGTTTCTAGTTCCTGTTTCCATTTATATTGTATGGGTGTGAAGGTTCGGTAGTGGAGGCAAGCTCCGTTCCTATCCTCCTATTGGTGATTTGAGTACCTCCATACTTATGTTTTACTTGATGATTTACTATGAATTAAGAATTGTTGGATACCTCCACTTATGTATTATTATGCTATATTGATACTTGAGAACGAGAGTTGAACTACCCATTGATATTTGAGAATGACTTTGAGAATATCTATACTGGAAATGCTTATATGATGAGCTATGTTTTATGATTATGAATTCCTCCCTATCTATATTATGATATTCTTGAGTAAAGCTGGAATTGAATTCCTCCGTGCTTATATTATATGTACATCTTACAAATGATCTTTGGGAATGTTATGTTTTGAAATGAGTGGTGATCGAGGGGTATTATAATAAGTATTATTACTTATATGAACCTATTGGTACTTTGAGTAGTGTGTGTGTTATCTTTAAATACTTAAGTAATGTATGGAAAACTATTTTGGGAAGTATCTTTACTATGTATCTTTGGTATGAGTCAAACTCTTTTACCGAACGGTTGCAAAACATATTTACAAAGTATAGCTATTTTCAAAAGTATATATATATATATGTACTTTACAGGGCAGGGTAGAGCTTACTTAGCATTTTTGTGCTAATCCTTTTACCTCTTGTTTTCCCAAACCTTAATTGTTTTCAGGACTTGGACTTGTGGCTAGTGAGAGCGTGGCGTAGAGCTTGTACCCGAGCTTTGGTTATGGTATAACCTGTATAGTTAGAATTGAATTGATGTTGTAGTTAGATAAGGATTGGTTGTAATTAAATTTGTAGATAGAAATCCTTGTAGCCTGTGCGTTTGGGTTTAGATTCTAGCCCAAGCGTGGCATAGCACCCCATAGTTTAAGTTTTAGTTTCGCTTCCGCATTTTTTTTCCGAATGGTTAGCAAGAATTATTGTTTATTTATATTTAACCCTGTATTAGAAATTGGGGGTGTTACACTTTTATTTACATCTTTTGTCATCTGTGGTTAGAGATTGGAAGCTTAGTTTGTTGAATTTGCTGCAGGTCACTGATTTGAGAAACCTACTTGGCTGGTATGCTGATTGGCATTCACCTTTACTTCCCTACTACTCCTTTTGATCAGTTTGTACCTAAGGTTGAGAAAGGTTGTTCCTCAAAGCGAGTCAAGGTAACCCATGCATCCATTTTTTGGTCTTTGTATCTACCTTATGTTTAAAATTTGTGTTGCATAAAGCAATTTATTTGGTTCAACCACTTAAGTGCAGAATGAAATAATGTAACAGTGTATAGGGTCTCTGCTAGGAATTGTTAACCTTACTACACATCTTTATGATTTGAGAATGGGAAATATATATAATTCACTAGCTTTTCTGATTGACTTGTAGAATAACAAAAGCAGCTTTTGTGCATTGAACCCATTGTAATTGACTAATTGGTTATATTTGAACATGAATTTTCATTTACTTAGGATGATAAGCTAGTTTTAAGGTCTGCATAAGAAAGGTTTCAATTCTGGATGCACTTAGAGAATGCTATTTGCACACAGAATTTTATACACAAGTTTATACTTGCTGACATGGTTCCACAGCTCTTCATATTCATTGGTTACTTGTGAATTTCAAATTGATAAGCTTAAAAGTCAGCCCACATTGTGCTTACATAATAACTGGGAACTAGTATAAATAGTCTTTATTTGTCATTTGATATATTATGTTCCCAGGAAATTGTGGCAACTTAGGTCAAACTTATAAAATTTTAACTTTAAGTCTTCTCTGTTTAAAAAGTATATAGAATTGTTGAGACCCACTTTGCAAAAACTGGTGAATAGAACTGTTGAGACCCATAAGGAAAACCATTGGACTGAATCAAATAATAAGCAAATAATCGAGAAACATAGCAGCAGATAAAAGCACTCTGTTGGTGATTTTCTTGATGAACAGTTGGTGTCTATGGTGGACCCCTTTTAACTTTGAGTCATCTCCTGGCGTTGCTTGTTGGCGTCCAAACTGTAATGTAATCCTCTTCACATTGAAACTATGCACTTCTAGTCAATCTTTAAGTGTCATAGCTGAAGTTGTTTATTGATTTGCACTGATTAGTGTTTTGAAGTCAGATGCACTGTCCCTTGTTTAGGTAGTACTCTCTTTTTTATTTGATCTTAATATTACGTGATGCAGCTGCTGATATTTTCCTCTCGAGGGACAAGAAGGTTTCTGCTAGTGTGCTTGGTTTTGCAACTTACTTCGGGGTGTTTTTTGAATTGCTGGAATATCTCTTTCTTCTATAGTTTGAAGAACTATATATCCTTGTTGCATGACATATATTCATAATGATTACTAATTTCGACTTACATTTTAAGATGATGAGGAAGTATCTTTGCTCTCATTGAATGAGCCCTTGAATTTGGAGAACCATTATGAACTCTTACAGGTCAGTAGTATATGTGTAGATGTTATTTCTGTACTATGACATTGTTCTATTTGTTGCTGAAAATTAGAGCCTCTCTGCATCCTCTAATACTTTTAATCCATTTACTATTATATTAGTGGCGTAATTTGTGAAATTGTTGAGTGTGTAAAGGAATTGACTTGTAGTTGCTACCTAATTTGATTTTTGTATGTCCGAAATCTTGATACGACTTATTTTAACCAGAATCTGTCAAAACCTAGACAGGTTTTGATTTCTTCATTCTCTCTTCCCCCTCACCTTCTTTACTTCTCTATGGTTCAGGGTTGAGTTTGAGTAGTTATACATTTCCTCATGTTGAGTTTGTTTTGAGTGTAAATAGAAAAATAAAATGAATATTTAAAAAAAATTACCCTCCAACGTCGGCTAGTCTTATTAGCCGACGTTGTAGGGTAATTTTTTTGTTTTTAAATTACATACAACGTCGGCTATTTGTAAAGAGCCGACGTTGTAGGGTATTTTAGTAGTTTTCAACTTACCTACAACGTCGGCTATTTGTAAAGAGCCGACGTTGTAGGGTATTTTAGTAGTTTCCAAATTACCTACGACGTCGGCTATTTGTAAAGAGCCGACGTTGTAGGGTATTTTAGTAGTTTCCAAATTACCTACGACGTCGGCTATTTGTAAAGAGCCGACGTTGTAGGGTATTTTAGTAGTTTTGAAATTACTTACAACGTCGGCTATTTGTAAATAGCCGACGTTGTAGGGCATTTTTTTTGTTTTCAAATTACCTACAACGTCGGCTATTTGTAAATAGCCGACGTTGTAGGGTATTTTAGTAGTTTCCAAATTACCTACAACGTCGGCTATTTGTAAATAGCCGACGTTGTAGGGTATTTTATTTGTTTTTAAGTTACCTACAACGTCGGCTATTTGTAAATAGCCGACGTTGTATGTGTACCTTACAACGTCGGCTAACATATAGCCGACGTTGTATGTGTACCTTACAACGTCGGCTAACTTTTAGCCGACGTTGTATGTGTACACTTACAACGTCGGCCAGATCAACGTCGGCTTTTAGCCGACGTTAAAGGGTCTACTTAGCCGACGTTAAAAGCCATCTGTGTAGTAGTGTCAAGTGCCTCCTCCTCCGTCAACGTTGACGGGGAAGAGGGCTCCTCCACCGTCGACGGAGGCCACACCTTCTCGTTTGTCTTCTGTGATCTGTGGCGATCAGGCTCGGCTGAGTTTTTGTTCGCCTCAATGTTTATGCAGGTTGAAAAGGCACAAGTGACGCAGAAGCTAGAAAAGATACGGGAAAAGCAAAAAACGAGATCCAGGTTTATTTTTCAAATTTCCGCTATTTAATCCGTATCTTTAATTGTTGTGAGCTGAATTTTTTTCTTATTTTCTTTTTCAAAGCTTTTTTTTTTTGTGTGAATGTGAATTTTATTCCAACTAAAAACAAATATTTACAAAAATCACCGGGGCATACCCCATAAAATACAAGAACTATGCACTGGACCTCAATAAAAAGGCCCAAAATCAAAAGCATTAAAAGCTCACGGCTAATAGGAAAACCCGCCCACTTGAAATGATAATCCGTTGAGCTCAAATTAGCCCAATCTTGAATATTATATGATATTCATATAATATCCATATATGATATATCTCTCGTATATATCACATATTCCGTATACGCTTGATTTGTACGGCCAGTTTACACTGGCGGTGATAGGAGGGCCGCCGCCGGATCCACCACAGCCGGCGGCGGCGGAATGTTTTCCGGCAACTTCAGGATCGCCTGGAACTGCGAAGAAGGATGAGCATAGTCCAGGCTGCTTTTTGTTCCCAGAAATTGGAGAGGAGGATCATTTTCTCCCAGGAAGCGATCGTGAGCGAGGAGTTGCGATTGTGAATGGGGCTCCGACGATAACGATTTCGACGGGTGAATGGGAGACATTGGCTGAAACTGAAAGAAACTCCTCGGTGATAGGCATGTTTGGGCGTAATAGACCTCCGTTAGCGGTGATTCGAGCAGAGTTGAGTGCGAATCTTCGTTTGATAGGCGGAGTTCACATCGGTTCGTTAGATGCAAGAACCATTCTGGTTCGATTGACTTCGAATGACGATTGGAGGAAAGTGTTGATGAGGAATCGCACAGTAGTAGCGGGATCGAGTGTATGGTTCTCTAGATGGTCACCGGACTGGCGACCATGGCAGGACTCGCCATTGGTACCGGTATGGATACATCTCCCTAATCTCCCAGTTCATTTGATCAATTTCAGTATACTGAGTAGGATCTGTGATCCGATTGGGAAAGCTCTAGCTCTAGATATTGCAACAGAGAGGCGATCTAGGCCGAATGTTGCGACGGTAAGGGTTGAGATTGACTTGCGTAAGCCTATTTTGAATCGTATTTGGATTGCAATTGGGGGAGAAGGGGAAGGATTTTGGCAGCGGGTAGACTATGAATACATGCCAAGTTATTGCACTAGCTGTAATCGAATTGGTCACTCATTGATGATTTGTAGAAGGATGGTGAATGTGAGAGTTGAAGAAGGCACGCCAACTGCTTGTAATAATGCTCCTTTGAACTCTGGTGCTGGGGAAATAGAGATAGAACAGAGTAGAGTTCTTGGATTGAGAAGGTAAAGCAGCACTTAAGTTATAATGAAGGAAAGTTACTGGTTTTGGAGGAGGCTAGGAAAGAGGTTGTTTGGTTCTTCTAGAAAACTATAGAGGAAATGGGATGGGAAGAGTATGAGAAGAGGTCGGAGGAGGTAGTGGATAAGGCTATCTCAGTTTTTTGGAATAGAATCCAATTGGTTGAAGAGACACAAGGGACAAAAGGGGGGGGTGACTTCAGGAGAAAATGGGGAGGAAGGTGAGTGTGAGGGTGAGGAAGAAGAATGTGAGAATGAAGGGTATCTTGAGAGTAGTAATGCGTGGATTGATGAATTGGAAGAATTGACGGGTGTGAAATGGATGAATGGGGTCTTGATGGAAATCAAATCTTACATGGATGTAGTATATGATAACATGTGGAGGATGTTAATGCCATGGCATTAAAGGCATGTATTATTTTGATGGAAATGGATAAGGCCGATCCATCGGGAGGGTGCCTTGGCCCGGATACAAAATTGGGTGGCCAACTAAGGGGGGTGTATTCAATCATGACTTTCATAGAATTTTAAAGAATTTTATGAACTTTAAAAGTTTGGAGGTATTCAATTCAAACTTTTAGAGAGTATTTAAAAGTCATGCGGTATTCGATCAAGATTTTTAAAGAGTTTTTAAATGTCATGTGGTATTCAATTAAATTTTAAAGAGTTTTTAAAAGTCATGTGGTATTCAAAAAGTTATGAATTTGTAAGAACTTTTTAATTTTATAACTTCTGTAGACTTTTATATACTTTTCCTTTTCAAATATAAATGTGAAATCCAACCTCCAACCCCAAGATTTTCAAAATTTTTTTTCTACCAACTCTGAAGTTTCTCTCTCTCTCTCTTTAAACTCTATTTTTTTCTCCTTATTTAAAATTTTAAACTTTATAAACCTTATACCTAAATTCAATAAATTATTTTTTCTTCATTATCCTATATTTTCTTCATACCTAAACTCTACCAATTTTTTTCTCTCTCCTAAACTTTACAAGCTTCCTCTAAAAATTCAAAATAATATTATTTTTATTTCATTGTTGCTTGTATATTATTAATTTTATATATATATATATATATATATATATATATATATATATATATTATTAATTTTTTATTTTATGCAACTAGTAATTATATATAATTTTAAAAATATAAATTTCTCAAGAAAAAGTAATTATATTTTCAAATATTTTATTTGAACAATTCTATAACTATAAATTTTAGTGTTTAATATTGTTATGAATTGCTTATGAAAGTTTGTAAGGATGTATTCAATTTAGAATTTTAATGACTTTTGTAGACTTTTTAAAATAAAAAAGTTGATAAAAGTTTATGCAAACTTTTTATACAGACTTTTATAGAGTCTTACAAAGTTTTAAAAAGTTTTGAACGACTCTATGAAAGTTAATAAAAGTTGATTAAAATCTATCATTTTAAAAGTTTTTAAAAGTATACAAAAGTCATGATTGAATACACCCCCCTAAGAGTAAATCAAGAAAGGTTAGGAGGGAAGTTGTGTAGATAGGCATGGAGGGCATATGGCCCGGGGTATGATGAGTGACCTCTTAAGAATGAATGTAGTTATGTTGTTTGCATGGCAACATAACTATTAGAATGTGTGCATTCAGAGTAGTCAAAGTAATTGTTCTGATTGCATTGAGTTTTAAAATGATATTGCACTGTTGCTGCTAGAGTTGTTGCTTAATGCTGCTGATATGATTTAAATGATGATGTAGCAGATTCATGAAAGTGCAGGGTTTGCAGTATAAAATGATAGGGATGTTATCATTGAATTTTGCAGCAGGTTTGGAGTGTTTTTTGCTGCTGGTCTGAATCAAATACATTTGAAGTGAGAATAAGGGAGTGAAATTTGGTGCAAAGTTGAATTTTGAGAATGGAAAAGATGAATTCTGGAAGGAGTAGGGGTACTGGGATTAAAAAGAATGAAATTGAAGAAGTGTTGCCAACAGAGCTATAACTTTGTTCAAACAAGGCCCATTCGGCTCTAGTACTTCAGAACCCCACTCAGCAGTCCAGCATGCGCAATTCCTTAGGGCCATAAGACCATATTCAGCCTAAACCAACATAGATCCAACTGGGCCCATCCATTTTCATTACTCCATACGGTCCTGTAATTAATTGAGACCTTTTCGGCCCACACATGATGCAGCCCAACCGCCTGAATATTCCTTATGCATGGAGCATCTCAATCCACTCTTAATCTTCCATGTAGCCCAGACTTCAATTCCACTTACCACAACAATTAGGCCTATAGCCTTATTCGGCCCAATGAGCCCAAACTCCTGACCATTTTATTCCTTTTTCAAGACCATATAGTATAGTATAATAACCATATGACCCAGATTAAGTCCATTCAATTCAACTCCAATCTAAACAATATACCTTCTTCCATACGCCCAACTCCAATTAAGTCCACTCCTTCAACCTCAAATACCATACTGCAATTGAAATTCCCTTCATACTGCAATACAATACTGCAGCAATCACCACTCCAAACCATCAAATTATCCCATTCCCAATCAAATTCCAGTTTCTGCAACAACATATAACAATCTCATAGCATATTAAATCTCATTCTAGCCAATCTCTTTTTTATTCCCAATTTGAGAATCTACAGTAGCATCCTCTCCAACTGCTATCACCCATCTCATTATAGCAGCACTATTACGTTCCAATAAGAATGAGTGCTGCTATAATGAGATGGGTGATAGCAGTTGGAGAGGATGCTACTGTAGATTCTCAAATTGGGAATAAAAAAGAGATTGGCTAGAATGAGATTTAATATGCTATGAGATTGTTATATGTTGTTGCAGAAACTGGAATTTGATTGGGAATGGGATAATTTGATGGTTTGGAGTGGTGATTGCTGCAGTATTGTATTGCAGTATGAAGAGAATTTCAATTGCAGTATGGTATTTGAGGTTGAAGGAGTGGACTTAATTGGAGTTGGGCGTATGGAAGAAGGTATATTGTTTAGATTGGAGTTGAATTGAATGGACTTAATCTGGGTCATATGGTTATTATACTATCCTTTATTTGATTAGCTCTCTTGGGCCTTTTATTTGATTTGCTCTTTTGGGCCTTTTAATTGTTTAGAGCTTGGGCTCCTTGCGTTTTGTAGGCCTTTGGCCCTTAGGAGTTTGTGAGCCTTAGGTTTTGGGCCTAAGGCGTTTGTAAAGCTTCGGCCTCCGATTTTATTCAATATACACACTTACCCACAATTCATCACGATCCGCAAGGTAGTTCAAATCAGATTCTTAATAAGATGATGGGCCGCCAGCCCAAACTTGGATCCTCAATTAAAGCCCAACAGCTCAATGAGACAACATCGTGTACCCACTCCAAAACCACCTTGAAAGTCCAAGCCCAATACCCAAATTTATCTCCAGGTTGAGCCCATCTGGAATAGCAATGCACCAAATCAAATCGAAACCCCATGCAAAAACATCCCATGTCAACCCGATCCAAATCCAATTGTTTGCCTATTTAGACGTGTTGTAAAATATCCAAAAGACTCCAAGCACGTACTGTCTGCCTACTAAGAAGTCAGAAGTCTTTCGTGAATTTCGTCGTCCACTCGCCATGAGCCGTTGAGAGGAATTGAAGTTGAGCTGCTGAGGGCGTGAAACAGATAGACCCTTTCGTCCTCCAAGTCGCAGGGCGAGACCTCCACATACTTGGGTGGAACCTTGAGCCCCCAGATCTCAATCCGTCTATGTAGCCCCCATCTCTCTTTGTCTGTCTCAAACGAGCCAATGAATTGAATACCCCAGGGCTCTTCAACGTTCAATACTTCAACCTTCTTATTTTTAACCATCCTTAGTCCTAACTCTTTGTAAAGCCAATGAATACCCCATGGCTCTTCAACTTTCAATACTTCAACCTTCTTATTTTTAACTATATGCCTAGTCCTAATTTTGCTCCTACTTAAACTAATGGAAGGACTACAGGTGATTAATTAAATTTGAAAATTGAAGGACTAAATGTGGTTGGTTGTACCACTATACTCAATTGAAGTGGCCGAGTTTGAGTTGTATGACTTTATTGTCCTACATGCTATGGATTTAAAATTAGAGGTAGCTAGATAGGAAAGAATATTTACATATGATAAACTAAATCTCTACACTCCCCCTCAAGTTCAAATCCTATGTGTGAGCTTGGATAGAATTGTTGTAAAAGTATGCGGGGGAAGGCTCTTCGTGAATATATCGGCCAATTGTTGATTAGAATGAATGTAGTGCGTATTTGACCAGCACTAGCCGTTGCTCAATATTTAGCTTCGGTAGAGGATCTAGATATGGTGGCTTGTTTCTTTGCCTTCCACGAGAGTGGGCTTGGTCTTAAGAAGGTGCAATATCCAGTTGTTGACCGACGAGTTGTGTGGCAAGAAGTCCAATTAGCGTCACAATAAGCGTTTAATTTCAAGGAACTATTAGTAGAGAGTAATATACCACGGCCGGGTGAGTTCTTGATGTACTGAACGATGCGAAGAGTTCTCTAGGTGCAAACATAAATTGTGACAGGAGGTTGACAAAGTATGTGATGTCCCGGCGTGTCACAGTCAAGTATAGCAGGCGACCTATGAGTCTTCGATAAGTGGAAAGATCCGCGATGAGTTGACCAGTATCGGAATTGAGATTGTTGACTAGCAGACTGTGTAAGTACAGTTCGAACAGTGACGAGTTTGGTAATCGGGGCAAGGACTTCAGTAAAGTCAAAATCGTCAAGTTGGGAGTACCCTTTTGCCACAAGCCTAGCTTTGTAGCGTTCAACAGACCCATTAGTAATGTACTTGATGCGATAGACCCACTTACAACCAATGTCAGCTTTACCAGGAGGGAGATGAGTGAGAGACCAATTTTTATCATGTTCAAGAGCATGTTTTTCGGCCTCCATTTCTTATTTCCATTTTGGATCTTTACAAGCGATAGTGTAGGAAGTAGGTTCTGTTTCTTTGGTGATGTTGTTTATAAAATGCAAGTGTTGCAATGAGTATGATTGGGAATTAAGAAAATGGGAAATGGGGTATATAGGTGAGTGGGTGGAGGTGGCCATGTGACATTGGTAATCAGAGAGATATGCAGGCGGTTTAGATTGCCATTGGGATCGACGTGGGGCAAATGAAGGGTTGGATTGCTGTTGCGTGGTAGAGGATAGTGGTGGGGTGTGGGAGGTGGGCAAGGAGTGGATGAAACTTCAGATAGTGGTTCGAATATAGCAATAGGTTGTTCGCTACCCTCATTGAGAGTGATAGGTAACGGTAATGTGGGAAGGGAAGTAGTGGATTTTGAAGTGGGGTCATTAGTTTTGAAGGGAAAAATAGTTTCATGGAAAGTGAGATCGCGACTTAAATTTTTTATTAGAAACAAAATCGTATAGCCGATATCCTTTGTGTCCTTGTGGATAGCCTAGGAAAAGGCAGCGTCTGGCCCTAGATGTAAATTTGTCAGGATGATGTATAACAGAAGCATAACAAAGACAACTAGAAGTGCGTAAGCGGTGATAATGAAGAGCATGACCAAATAATTACTCGTAAGGACTTTTATTGTCTAAAATAGGGGTAGGAGTTCGATTGATAAGATAAGTGGCCGTTAAGATATAATCGCCCCAAAAACGCAAAGGGAGCCCAGCTTGGAAGCGCAAGGCACGCGCAACATTGGGAGGCGTCGGTGCTTGCGTTCTACCATCCCATTTTGTTGAGGTGTGCTAGGACAACTAAATTGTTGTAAAATAATATTTTTAAGAAATAGATTTTGAAAAGAAGTTTGGGTGAATTCAGAACCATTATCGGAACTAAAGGTATTAACGCAAGTATTGAAATGATTTTTAACATAAGCTAAGAAATGAACAAGTAAGAGATAAGCATCAAATTTGTATTTCATCAAATAAGTCCAAGTAGTACGAGAATAATCATCGACAATGGTCAAGAAATAATGGCGACCATTGTGCGTGGGAGTAGAATACTTATCCCAAAGATCAACAAAGCATGCATTAGTAGAAGTATAACTAATAGAAAATGGTAAACGCGTTTGTTTGGACATATGACAAATATCTCGGAGGATATCCATGGAGCTTGTAGCAAACCGTTTGGGTGTGACCAAGAATTCCACAATGAGTACATCTCGATTTAGAGCGGTTATTGCCAAAACGAGGTTGAGTGGCAACGTTTGCATGACTTGTTTGGCAGCATATGAAAAGGATGTTGTTGACTAGCAGACTGTGTAAGTACAGTTCGAACAGTGACGAGTTTGGTGATAATATGAGTTTTCTATATCAATGTGAGTGGTGGAAGTGATGATGGTGGTTGATGGGGTTTCATCCATGGGAGAAGATTGAGAATTCTTACCATGATGATAAACCAGAAAAAAGAAAAAAAAATTACAGAATATAGAGATTTGCCGCTAATACCATGTTGGAGAATGAAAAAATATTGTATATTAATTGTGTTTTATAATGGAGAAACCTAAGCATATATATACTATCTACTATAACGGTACAAAGAATAGGAAAGAATATGGTAAAATAAATCTCTACCGTCCATGCGTTGCTTTCTATATTCTAAACACCCCCTTAGCTCATCTGGTTTCATCTTCACCAAACCACTTGGTTTAAATATTCTCACCGGCCAAAACGTTTTCTAGCTTTATAATCAAAGAACCTGAGCGAGTGAAAGAGCCTAAAACTCTCCAAGAAATGCAATAAAGCTTTTCTTTCTTCTCTTTTAACGCCCTACATACCTTCAATTCCTTTATTTCTTCATGGGGTTGACGACGAGGAGGAGGAGGAGAAAGATTTCATATCCATAAGCCCTGGTTGTGGCACAGAGAAAGATTCGATGTTGAGCATAAGGAGAAGGAGAAAGTGAGGAATGTAGCAGCGGATCGGAGTTTGAATTCCTGTCGAGCAAGATAAACAACGACAAACGAGTTGTTTTTCGAGGGGAAGTTGCTTCCGTTCTTGCAAATGCAGCAGCAGTGCGAGAAACTGAGCAAGATGAGCCTGAAAATGGAGAAGCACGGTGTCGGCGAGGAGGAGGAACAAAGTAACAAAAGCAAGGAGTACAGGTAAGTTCTTTTTTATACTTTAAAATTTTTTTTATGAATTTTTGTTTTGTTTTAATTAATAGTTTGACATCATAGTACTAGCTTTAGCTCTTTTAGGCCGGTTTAGGGTTTCCAAGATTTGGTTGCTCACTTCGTTCCATAGGAAATACAGTGTAGATTATTCGTAACACTATATATATTCACGCTAAGAGTTATAGTTACCGCCAAATTGCGTACTACCTGCCGTCTACCTAGTGCCTACTGCTGTTTAGCGGAGAAACGGGAATGGACGCCAAGCACATGCTGTTTGCTGAGAAGCCAAAAGTCACCAAGCACGGAGTACCGTCGCCCACTCACCCCTAGGCTCGTCATCGCGGGAAGGATTTGCGATTAACAATTTGAGTTTGAGGGTAATTGAAGCTATACGTGTATGTACAATGTATATACATATGCGTATGTACAACTTGTACAATGTATATACATATGTGTATGTAAAACTTGTACAATGTATATACATGCGTTATGTGTCTGTACAACTTGTACAATGTATATACATATGTGTATGTACAACTAAGGCACGCTTCAAAATCGCCATTTTAAACATAGCTTTAATAAGAAATATAATCTTCACAATTTAATCCTAATTATTTATAAGTAATATGTTAAGTATGTTCGTCTTTTAATACGAGATATCAAGGACTTTGTGTTATAAACTACAAATGTCACCATAACAAACTATTGCTAAGGCATTAAGGGAAGAGATGCTAAATTTCTCCACTCTTTGCAATTAGGGGCATTGTTAGGAGCAGTTTTTGACATGAGCACGCGTTCAACTAGGTGGCCTAGATTAACATTCTTATTTGGCCCCTATTTGTATTGGCTCGTGCATTCACATATACATTAGTGGTTCCAACCCTCATCCTCACTAAGATTATGTTTCTTCTCATAAGGATTGGCACTGGCCTTATTCAGGATTATTGACTTTTTATTTTCACAATCACTTCAATCTAACAGAGTTGAGTCACTTTTTAGGTTAGTTGTATACAAGCTAATTGTACAAAACATTTGCGGGTTATTCATGTGTTATTGATGCAGTTAGCTCTCGTGCATATGAGAAACACGGTAGAACTCGTGTTCGATGTTTGTCATGCATTAGCAGGATGCTTTCTTTTCTAAGTCAATTTTTTAGTATATAAATTCTTTCTATTTTATTGGCTAGCATTACCAACTTGACGCAACCCAATTACAAAACTAAACGACAATTCAAAAATATGTATATATTGCCGTTTAGCTTTGTAATTGAGTTGCATCACGTTGGTAATGCTAGCCAATAAAATGAAAAGAGTTGAAAAATTGACTTAGAAAACAAGACATCCTCCTAAGGCATAACAGATATCGAACACAAGTTCTATCGTGTCTCTCATATGCACGGGAGCTAAATGCATCAATAGTACAGGAATAACCCGCAAATGTGTTGTATAATTTGTTTGTACACAACTAACCTAAAAAGTAACCCAAAAGTGTTAAGATTATAGTGATCGTGAAAATTAAAAGTCGTATATCCTGAATAAGGTCGATGTCGATCTCTATAAGAAGAAACATAGTCCTAGTAAAGATGGGGTTGGAACTACTAAAGTAGATGTGGGTACACGAGTTAATACAAATATGTGCTCAAATATGAAGGTTAACCTGGACCACCTAGCTGAGCGCACGGTCATGCCAAAAACTTGTTCCTAAAATGTCTCCAATTGGAAAAGAGGAGAAATATAGCATATCTTACCTTGTTGCCTTATAATAGTATGTTGTGGGTGACATATTGTAATACCATGTCCTTGATAGCTCGTACTGAATGACGGGAATACTTAACATACCCCACCTACAAATAATTATGATTAGATTATGAAAATTATATTTCTTATTGGAACTTATGTTTAAAAGGATGAGTTTGAAGTGTGCCATAATATGATGGAATGCCTAGGAATACTCAACCAATCATTATATCGTGGACCAGGCCCAGGGTTCAGAATGCACTGTGGACCCTGGTCCGAAACGACGTCGTTTTGATATTTGTGGACGCGGACGCGGACGCGAATGACTCTAGGGAATTCATTATCTATAATATACATAATCATTATTTAGAATACACAGAACGTTTGTCTAGAATACACAGAATGTTTGTCCGGAATACATAGAATATTGACACAAAATACACAGAACTCATCCTCCTAACATTCGAATGCACAAACACATCACAACCTGTGTTAATAACATGAATACACTGAATATTGACACAAAATACACATAACTCATCCTCCTAAACATTCGAATGCACAAACACATCACAACATGTCTTACTAACATGAATACACAGAACGGTTGCCTAGAATATACAGAATTATTGCCTAGAATACACAGAACGATTACTTAAAATACACATAACTAATTTTGATACAAAGTGTACAATACATTGTGCACCGTAGTCCACGATATAAATTGCCATACTCAACATACCACAAAATTTGAAACCTTTTTAATTACCAACCTATTAAATAGATTTCAGACAAGGCAGGCTAATCAGGCTAAGATTTAAGGCTAAAAGAAGCATACCTACATATTCAAGCCCAAACTCATGCCTTCAGATTTCATAAGGCCTAATTTTATATACAATCCAATTAACCTAAATGGAGGGGGTTTTCATAAAGCCCAACTAACCTATAGTAGTATTGTCAAAGCGGGCATACTCGCCCCACCGCGAGCTGGCCCGTTAGGCCCGCGGGCCAGAATTTGTGTAACCCTAACCCGCAGGCTTTTCATCTTTTATATATATATATATTCACGTACTGTGAATATATATATTCACACACTGTGAATATATGTATTCACGTATTGTGAATACATGTATTCACAGTGTGTGAATACTGTGAATACATATATTCACAGTGTGTTAGTGTGAATATATGTATTCACGTACTGTGAATACTTATATTCACAGTGTGTGAATACATATATTCACAGTACGTGAATATATATATATATATATATATATATATATATATATATATATATATATATATTCACGTGTGCTTAATATATATATTAATTTTTTTTACTTAGCCCGTGGGCCGCGGGTCAATTTTGGCCCGCCCCATTAAGTCTGCATTTTCGCGGGCCTATTTTTTCATGACCCTTACCCGCCCCACCGTGGGGCGGGTGCGGGCCAGCCCGCAGGCTTTGGCCCACTTTGACAACCCTAACCTATAGCATTTGGTGTACGAATATGTATGTGTATACAGCTATGTATGTACAAAGTATATACATATGTGTATGTACAAAGTATATACATATGTGTATGTACAACGATATGCTAACTTAGTTGTCCACTTAATTACGAGAGAAACTATTCTTCGTTAAATTGTACAGAATGTAGTTTCATTTTATTCGTCTGATTTACTTTCCTTTGAAATATAATCAAAGGCCACAAACAGATGCTATACAAATTGCATTATCTACAAAATAAGCAAGAAAAAAAAGCACATAACTTCGAGAGTGGTTATGCTTACAAGTACCACATATTAGTTTTAGCAATAATCTAAACAACATTACCCCAAATAAAAAATAGTTAAAAATCATATACCTTCCAATTAATAATCATTCTTCATAACAGAGTAGCAGTTTTGACATATTCTTAAAAATTTGTTTATCCTAATCCCTTAAAAGAATCCAAACTAATACAAAATATACTATTGCCTAAATACTAAAACATAAAAATGCCCATTCCTTCAAATAGCACATTAATTGAGAAACCAAGGGCATCAAATACAGAATAGCAAGTTGACTACCAATGTAATCAACAGTACGTCCTAACCTTACCACCTCCAAAGGATATGTACGTGAAGTCCACCCAGAAGGACCTCCTACTATGGCAAGTGAGTCGTAACTGACTCCCAGAAAAATAAGCACGATGACATTAGATGGATGCTTCAATATTCCTTTCCTAGCATTACCAACTTGTCGCAAAACTATTGTCAAACTGAGCTGCAATGCAATTTTTTTATATATATATTAATTATAGTTTCTGTGACGTTACATTCTAAAATTAATTAAATATAATAAGTAATAGAATAATATTTAAAATAGGAAAATACCTGACAAAGAGACAAAGCTATGCAAGATAGCAAGATCATCTCTCTCCTTCCAATACGAGGGACGAGGTAAACCGAATAAATAAAAGTAATAATAAATACAAGTGCACCCCCACTAGTAAAGAAATAAATGGCAGGTAGTTTGCCGCTAAATTAATAGATTCAAATGAAAAAGGGACCAAGACTAGTGGCTCTAACCTTATAAATTGGGGAAGCATAGCGAAAACAATCCTAATTACCACGACACCCTTATGATGTCGTATCAACAGAATGAAAGGTCTGCGATTCTCACTACACTGTCTGGTATCAATTCTGCCAAGCAAAATTGATGTCAAAAGAAATAAAGCAGTAATAACAATTAAAATAGTAAAGACCCAACACCAATGAAGTGGATAATACTTAAAGATTAAAAAGTCTGCAAGAAAAGAAAAATTCCCCCAATATAAAAGTAAGATCGAATGTAGTGTCTAAAATGTCTTTGTTATGGACAGGAGGTATCCGCATGAGTAATATATGAGTATCCCGCAAATGTTTAGTATAAATAGTTTAAATACAACTAGAATAAAAAAGTGATCCAAAAGTGGTAAAAAAAAGGTCTTATCACCCTAGTGATGCCAACGCCCAATCCTATTAGAATAAACAACATTGTAGTGATGATGGGAAGTGAAGCCACCCTGAGAGATGTGAAAGCACCACCTAATACCAATAGGGGTCCAAGTATAGAAGTTAACTGGGCCACATTGTTGAGTGTATATTCGAGCCAAGAAGGGCTCTAACAAAAGTCCCCAGTGTTTATTCACAGTGGGGATTTTTATTAGAACAATTCTTAGCTTGGAGATGCACATAACAAGGTGGCTCAGGTTGACTTCGATACTTGGACCCTTACTGATATTAGGTTGTGCTCTCACATCTCTCTGGGTGGCTCCATTCCCCATCATCATTCCACTGTTGTTTCTTTTGATAGGGATGGATGTTGGCATCATTAGGGCAGTAAGACTTTTTCTACCACTTTTGAGTCACTTTTTATTCTTAGTTGTATTTAAACTATTTATACTAAATATTTATAGGATATTCCTATATTACTCATGCGAATATCTCCCGTCCATAACAGGGATATTCTAGACGTTACATTCAATCTTATTTCTATATTCGGGGATGTTTTCTTTTCCTTGCAAATTTTTTAGTTTTTAAGTATTTTTCACTTCTTTTGCGTTCAGTCTTTATTATTTTAGTTGTTATTACTGCCTTTCTTTTTACATCAATTTTGCTTGGCAGAATTGATAGAAGACATTGTAGTGAGCCTTACAGAGCTTTCATTATGTTGATACAGCAGCATAAGGATGTCGTGCTAATTAGGATTGTTTTCGCTATGTTTTCCCCAATTGATAGGGTTAGGCCACTAGTTTTTCATTTGAATCTATTAATTTAGGGGCATACTTCCCTCCATTTATTTCTTTTCTAGTAGGGGTGCATTTGTATTTATTATTACCTTTATTTATTCGGTTTACCTCATCCTTCGTTTTGGAAGAACGCGGATGATCTTGCTATCTTGCCTACTTTGTCACTTTGTCATGTATTTCTCTATTTTAAATATTATTCTATTACTTATTATATTGAATTAATTTTTGAATGTATCGTCATAGAAACAATAATTAATATATATATAAAAATTTGCATTGCAGTTCAGTTTGACAATAGTTTTGGGACAAGTTGTTAATGTTAGGAAAGGCATATTGAAGCATCCATCCAATGTGACCGTGTTTATTCTTTTGGGAGTCAGCTATGTCTCTCTTACCATAGTAGGAGGTCCTTATGGTGGACTTCACATACATATCCTTTGGAGGTGGCAAGATTAGCTAGGGTGTATTGTTGAGTATATTGGTAGTCAACTTGCTGTTATGTATTTGATGCCCTTGGTTTCTTAATTAACGTGTTATTTGAATGAATGAGCATTTTTATGTTTTAGTATTCAGACATTAGTATATTTTGTATTAGTTTGGATTCTTGTAATCGATTAGGATGAACAAATTTGATAGAATATGTCAAAATTGCCATTATGTTATAAGAATGATTATTAATTGGAAAGTATATGATTATTAACTATTTTTTAGTTGAGATAATGTTGCTTAGATTACTGCTAAAACTAGTATGCAATTTGTATAAACATCTTTGTGACCTTTGATTATATTTCAAAGCAAAGTATATCAGACAAAAAGAAATGAAACTCCATTCCATACAATTTAACGAAGAATAGTTTCTCTAGTAATCAAGTGGCAGCTAAGTTAGCAGATCGTTAAACAAAATTAAATGAAAGCTTAAGTTTACAAAACTAAGCTCAAGAAATTGGATAGTTAACCTCTCTTGTTGATTTGGAATTGTCCTAAAATAATCTCATTGGTCAAATCCCTACTTCAGTTAAATTCAACAACCCTATATCTCTATGAGAACCAACTTTCGGGTCATATTTCTCAAGAAATTGGGTTGTTAACATCTCTTGTTGATTTAGAATTGTATTCAAATGATCTCACTGTCAAATTTCTACTTCAATTAGGAACTTGAAAATTTTAACAGCCCTATATCTCTTTAAGAACAACTTTCAGGTCACATTCATAAAAAATTTGGGTTGTTAACATCTCTTGTTATGTTGGAATTGCCCTCAAATAATTTCACTGGTCAAATCCCTACTTCAGTTGGGAACTTGAAAAACTTAACAATCCTATATCTCCCTGAGAACCAACTTTCAGGTCACGTTCCTCAAGAAATTGGGTTGTTAGCATCTCTTGTTGACTTGACATTAGCATCAAATAATCTCATTGGTATGTTGCCCGAAAATCTATGCATTGGTCGTTCCCTAAAACGTTTGGATGTTCATAACAATGAGCTTCAAAACAACCATTGCTCGAAACTTATTTCAAATAATAGAATTTCTGTGGTTCTCCCGAAATTCTTCCCCACAAAGAGAGCTCACTTGCCACTTGAGCTACCCCATTTGGTTAAAACTTGGTATTGTTAATTATAATTAAGTTGGATAACAACAAATTTTTTGGCAACATATTACCAGAAGTTGAAAAATTATCTCAACTTTTGATCTTTAGCATAGTCGCAAATAATTTTGTTAGATTGATTCCACAACACTTTGAGAGTTGCCTAGGGATAATAAATTAAACTTGAATTTGAGCAGAAATATGTTTTTTGGCAAGATTCCTTATGGTATGGAAAACTTGAAAATGCTTGAAATCCTTGATCTTAGTCACAACTCCCTCAGGGCCAAATTCCACAACAGTTTGAAGGACTAACAAGTTTACAGATTATGAACTTATCTCACAATAATTTGTCAGGATACATTCCTTCAAGCATTTTCCAATGTACAGGTTTAGATTCTATGGATGTATCATACAATCCGTTAGAAGGTCCCATCGCAAACAATAAAGCATTTTTGGAAGCTCCGTATGATTCCTTGGGAAATAACAAAGGTTTGTACGGAAATCATTTTGGCCTCAAGCCTTGTTCCACTTATAATCAAAGAGATCATATGATAAGACATTTGCTTTTAATCATACTAATAACATTTGGAAGTTTGTTTGTGGTTATTAGCATTTTTGTGTTATTAATTATTCGATCAAGGAGCAATATTAGAGAAAGACGACCCAGAGAAATTACTAAAGATGTGCTGGAAATATTGAGTTTTGATGGGAAGGTGGCATATGAAAGTATCATTGAAGCGAGTGAGAACTTCGATTCAAAATATTGTATTGGTGAAGGAGGACATGCAAGTGTTTTCAAGGTTGAGTTACCAAGTGGTCAAGTAGTTGCTATAAAGAAGTTTAAGGCCACTGGACAAGAAGATGAATGTTGTAGTCTCAAAAGTTTTTCAAATGAGATTCGCAGTTTAATCGAGATTAGACATCGAAATATTATAAAATGGTATGGTTTTTGTGCTAGCGAGAGACATTCATTCTTGATTTATGAGTACTTGGAAGGTGGAAGTCTAGCACACATTAAACCATGATGAAAAAGCATTGGAATTAGGGTGGATGAAAAGGGTAAATGTGGTTAAAGATGTGGCTAAAGTGTTGTAATATATGCACCATGATTGTTCAACTCCTATTGTTCATCGGGACATATCTTCTAAGAATGTTTTGTTTGATTTGGAATACAAAGCTCATGTTTCTGATTTCGGCACAACAAGAATATTGAGTCTTGATTCATCAAATTGGGCTCAATGCTTATATATATATATATTTGTTATGTAAAACTAACAAAATGTTTGTACACCACAATCAATAATATGTAGCACTAATATGTTATGTTGAGATACGGTACAGTTTTGATACTTGATATATCAGTATTGAATGAAAATGTACGTAATTCTTTTGAAATCCATGTTATTAGCTCTTTGTTTGTAAATGCTGATGAAATATTTTTCCAATCATCAATTCAAGTGATTATTAGTATTGAGCGTAAAACACATACAAAACCTCCTCAACAACCTTCAACCACTTAGTTGTATATTGATCATTCAATTAACTGTACTGATGTCAATTTAATCTCTTATTATAATAAAGAGAAGAGGGGATTTGGCCTCTAATATTGCTCAATTCTCCCGCTCAAAGTTTTTGCCTTTTTCTGTTGTTTTTTTTTCTTTTTACGGATGAAGCTGCGATGGTGTGTGTAAAATGGGTTAAGAGATTTTAGTTCCCAAAGCGATTGGTATCATGAAACGTGTTGGCAGAGATAAAACCTTTTATTTTAGATTGTCATTATTAACAATTATGGTATTTATTTATCATTTAAATTGGTTAAACTTAATTATGGTATTTATTTATCATTTGTAATGGTTCACATTAATTAGGAGTCTAATCCTACTCATTCTCTTTTAGAAAAAGGTACAAATAAGCCATCGAACTATTTGGGAATTAGCAATTAAGTCATCGAACTCAAATAAGCTCCAAATAAGCCACTGAACTCGGAAAAACAAAGCAATTAAGTCATTAAACCAGAAAAAAATAACAATTAACATTTTTAACAGGTCATTTGCCTATTTCGGCCCCCAACGACGACTTTTCTGGCCACTGGCGAACACTTCCGCGCGACGAAGGAATCGTCGTCGATTGCATTTTCCGGCGAGGGCGACCATTTCTGGTTGCCCTCGCTGGAGAAGGCGACTAGATCTAGTCGCCTTCTCTAGCGAGGGCGACAAAAAATGGTCACCCTTGCCGGAATATGCGACCAATGACGATTCCTTTGTCGCTGGTCGCCGGAAGTGTTCGCATGTGGCCGGAAAAGTCGTCGTCGGTGACCGGAATAGGTAGATGACCTGTTAAAAATGTTAATTGTTATTTTTTCTGATTTAGTGGCTTAATTGCTTTATTTTTCCGAGTTCAGTGGCTTATTTGGAGCTTATTCGAGTTCGATGACTTAATTGTTAATTCCCAAATAGTTCGATGGCTTATTTGTACCTTTTTCCATTCTCTTTTTATGGCTATATTTAATCTCATTGGTGTGTGCCATTATTGGGAAACGATTCGTCGTCTTTAGTCCTGTTTAGCTTCACGATAGTAGCTATTGTGTGATGATTATTTTGGTTTTATCTATGCTACTTCTTTGGGTATATATATACACACAGTTACATAGCGGCATTCAAACACACCGCTGATTAACAACTCTGCTTCATAACTCACGTTGAGCCCTTCAGAATGGCGGATCAGTTTGTTCTTCCATGGACCTCAACTGAAACCTGAATTTACGACCAAAGCAATTCGAGCTAGCTTGGTGCGAACATATGCAATGCCTGAAACAACAAAACAAAAGGAATCAAGAGTATTGAGTGCTTATTTCATGATAAAGAGGTTAGTGGTAGTTAGTGTACTGATGTTTTTTTTTTAATTGTTATTCTGAATTTGATTTCTTCTTTGCTATGAATATATGGTACTTTTATACATGATCACATATCTAAGAAGCAAGTTGAGAAATATACCACTAAATTTAAAGAGGCAAGGTATATGGCATAGAAAACTTTCTATGTATCACCAATTTCTTGAAATATAAAATCAGTTTGCACTGTTATATGCTCAATAGTATAGAATGTTTATTTCATAATGCAGCAAAGCTTAAGTTCGACCATAGCTCTAAGGAGTTTGCTTCTTTTAAGAGAGGTAATTTTAATGAGTGTACTGTTTAATCAGAGAATAGCAATATATTCTGTTTAATTTGCCATAATTTTTTATACATGTGGTAAGTATTGGATTTTTAAAATTTTTTTTTTTTCAACTTTTCCTATACATGTGCTTATTGTAAGTAGTAAAAGAAATGTATTAAACTGTACCTAATGTTTTTTTAAGGGCTCTGTTGCATTGCACATTTGTTTAATATCCAATTAACTGCAATTTCCTGTAAAAATCAAATAAATGTTAGTGCCAGGTTCTTAGCACTCAACATATGTTTAATCAAACTAAGAAAAGAAACATAATTAGGCCTGCTTTTGATTTTTCCCCTATTAAGATGATAATTACTGTCCAATGTTAATATATAAATGAGTAGGTTTTAAAATATTCAACATTTCAGGTCAACCACTTCCAACTTTTTATGGTTATGTGTGTGTATATATATAACCAATTGAGTACAAACTATTGAAACTTAAAAAACTCCATAGTCTTTATATTCCCAATAAAAAGTGGACTAAGTATTGAGTACAGTCTTCCTATTAGTAATCATTTCCCAGACATCACATGTATATATTTATGTATGATGTGTGGGGTTGAGGTAGGAAACTTAGAAAGATATGTTGAGGTTATTCAGTAGTTGTTCAGAATCATCAAAGAAGAGAACTACAACAGTGGGGTTACTTTCATCCCAAAGTTGTTGAAGCTGACTGCACTGTGCATCCAAAATAGCGAGAAGATAGAAGCCAGAAGAATAGACCACAGTACACTACGATAATGGTAGGAACCCCATCCTGTTTCCCCATCAAACCTTTGATCTGATCTAGAGATGGACCGGACAATATATAACCCGGCCAGATTGCAAAGAATTGAAAAGCTTGCCAAATAGCGGTCCACCCATTGTTGATGGCATCTGATCTGAAACACCGACGACTATGACACCAATGATGTTGATGATTAACAGAGTCGTCATGGGAGGGATCAAGACTCAAGAGAGATGTTGATATATATATATGAACATAGCCATGAAGAGGATACTAATCTGTAACAACTAACAAAATAATTATCGATCAGATTTGTATCATATTAACCAGCATTTAATAAATACTTATCTCTAACATACTTTCAGCACTGAATTGAATCATGGCAGCAAATTAAAAAAATGAACTCTCCTCGTATATTTACCTTCAATTCCCTCCTCGATATTTTGTAGAGCATGAATCTGCATGTGTTGAAGCTTCCTTGGCTTTAGTCTTCTTTTTATCCTTTATGGCGTTCTTCCTTCGAGATCCCCAACAACAGCAACATAACTTCGGCCAACAGTTGCATGTTTTTGACTTCTTGGGGGCATCATATCCATAAAGCGCTTGCCTTCTGAAGACACATCCAGTGCCAACATAATATATTGGGCCCTGAATCCCATCAAAGTCCTTTCATATTTATCTGTCATCAGACAAGTCAGAAAATAAGTTAATGTCCAAGGAGAGAATTGAACCCAGGGCTTCTTGGTGCAAAACAAAAGTCATACCAACTGAACTATAGGCGCTGTTGGTTTACCACTTACATGCAGTAAGTATTAAACTCAAAATCTCAACGTGCAAAAGGTCCTCAAATTCCAAGAAGAACTGAATCATGATAATGAGATTCGAACACGCGTCCCCTACAGTGCATTGTCGGACGGTTCCGGTTTGGAACCGTGAATAACTTATATATTATATATTATATACACTAAATAACATATTATATATATATATATATATATATATATATTATAATATATGTTATATATACTAAATAACATATATAATATATAA
The DNA here is from genome assembly GCA_003576665.1 of Ipomoea trifida. Lineage (NCBI taxonomy): Eukaryota > Viridiplantae > Streptophyta > Magnoliopsida > Solanales > Convolvulaceae > Ipomoea > Ipomoea trifida. The sequence continues at coordinate 5,322,414 of CP025659.1, read as the reverse complement.
TATAATATATAATTATATTATATATTATATATTTTATATATTATATTATATATTATATATACTAAATAACATATATAATATAATATATATTATATTATGTAATATATTAGAGGACAGCGCATCAGCGCAATTAGGTAAAATTCTAAATTTGCGCTGATGCGCTAAATAAAAAAAATAAAAAATTAATAGAAGTCCGGTTCTAACCGGAACCGCCGGACTAGAACCGTCCACATAAGGTTCCGGTTCCGGCTATTTTGGAACCGCGAACCGGCGGTTCTGAACTGGAACCGAACTTTGGGCACCTCTACACTTAGCTCTTTCATAGGCTGAAAGACCAGCCTAGCTATATTAGACACTTGTCCCATTATGATATAAACAATTATTTATATATTCCAAATCTTGATACTATAAGAGTTACGATTTCTGCAGTTTTTACTATTATTATTATTTTCATTATACTAGTATTATTGTTGTTATGTTTCATAACATCTTTTCTTTTATTTTCTTTTTTCTGTTTTTCGTAAGTAGATGTTTGGCATAAGTCAAGCTATAATGCAAAGACTGAATGAAAATCATGTATGGTTACATAAACACAATACAAGCATGCTTTGATTCGACCACTCGTGCCCGGATTCACCTTGCAAGGTGGACCCCAGTCAAAATACACAATTTATATATTGAATGTTCACAATTTAAATCGTGAAAATTCAGTAGGTAAATTATGAATATTCGATATGTAAATGGTGTATTTTTAGACTTGAGTCCACAGAATAATGTGCCGGTTTGATTATGTTGGGCCTAGGGGCTTGTGGATTATCACAAAACTGATGTTTGGGCGTTTTGGCTTAAGCATGTTGATTGGGGCGTGGACATGCTGGTAATGCTACAGGCATCTTGAGGTATCCATTCAACGTCATTGTGTTTGTTTAATCTAGCTTGCTAGCTTGCAGTTATTCCTCTTTGCAATAGTAGGAGGTCCTTGAGTAGGGCGTAGTATTGAGTTTATTGCTAGTCAGTTTTTTGTTATGTGTTTGATGGCCTTAGTTTCTAATTTAAAGTGTGTTTTTAATGAATGGCATTGTGTATATTTTAATTTGATTGCATTAGTCTGTATGAAAATTGTTTGGATTAATGTAATAGACTAGTAATACTACTATGAACAGAACATATCAAGATTGTTATTCTATTATATCAAATTTGTATAATACACTTAAAAGTGGTGTATTGCTTCTTCTTCCTACTTTGTGAGTAGATTGTTTATACTGCAATGCAATGTCAGAATGCTAGCTGGTACTGGAATCTGCAAATCAATCCAATATTACAATTATTTTGTCACACTATTTCTGAATTTAGGTCTTTCTCTATTCAAATTTTTCAGTCTGTCCAAAACCTTCACTCATGGCATTCTTCTTCAACGGTGGTATTCGCCTTCACTTCGTCGGCGCTGAATTAGGGCTCGGATTCCCGCTGAATTTAGGGCTCGAATTCCCGCTGATTTTAGGCTCGAATTCCGCGATATTGATGTAATAATATAAAGTGTTTTAATTTAATATTCATTTCTTGCATATAGTTCTCAATAATTGCCTTTCATTACCCCAAGGCCTTCTACATTAGTTATTTTTGTTAGGTTGTTGAAATAGTAAAATATAACAGATAAGGTTGGATGGAGCACATGCTTCAATTTGGTATCAGAGCCTTCAATTTGGTATCAGAGCCATGCAAAAGGTCATAGGGACGGGCATTGGCATAACTAGGGTGGTAAGACTTTTTCTACTTTCATACATGTATAACCTTACACTTTTTTGTTAGTTGTATTTAAACTAATTATTACTAAACATTTGCAGGGTATTCCTGTATTACTCCTGCGAATCACCGTGCCAGAGATAGTTTAGACCGTACATTTGATCTTTCTTTTATATTAGGAGGATTTGTTTGTTACCTTACAAATTTTTAGTCTATAAGTTTTCTAAGCTTCATTGGGTTTCAGTCTTTATTGTTTTAGGAGTTATTGTTGTCGTATTTCTTTTGGCATTAATTTTGCTTGGTAGAATTAATGCAAGAGATACTAGTGAGCCTTATAGACTTTTTTGTGTGTTGATGCGTGAATTGGCCTTTTGTGATATTTAGGGTAGGTTTCGGTATACTTCCCAACTTTTAGGCTAGGGTAACTAGTTTTGGTTCCTTTTGCCTTTGAATCTATTAATTTTGAGGCAAATGGCCTACCATTTACTGCTTTAGTAGTATGGGGTGCACTTGCATATGTTATTACCACTATTTCTTCGTTATACGTCATCCCTCGTTTTGGAAGGAGGGTACGATCTTCCTATCTTTACTTGCTTTGGCACTTTTCCAGTATTCCAGCCATCACCTGATCCGCCTCTAACTTGCCACCGCCTGATTAAATGCAAGAATATTGATTAATGGGGTCATTTTTATATCACACACATAAAGTGCACGCACGACGCACGCAAAAGGCACGTACTATCAAATTTATTAACGATAAAATTAATCATAAACCTTAGATTGTATTTTAATTTTTAATATATTTTGGAGATTTTAAAGTTCCACAACTTCTGAACCACTGGCCTTGATTATATGATTCATTGAAGCTAGACATTAGATATTCACTCATAGAATGAAAGCAAGATAGATCCCAAGGTAGATCCCGCTGCTTGATAGCATCACTTAACTGCCTTTTTTAGAATATGGGAATCTATATGTCAGTTTGTTGAAACTTTTGTATCCAGCCTCCCTGAACATAGTTTGTAAACCTGACGAAACAGGCTAGGTAAAGAACCCTTAGAAATAACCAGTTACAACATGAAAGTGTAAAAGATCACAAACCTCATTTTTAATAGGCGAGTATGTAGTTAATATCAAAAGGAATTGGGGCAACTGCCGCCACCGCCACTTAGTAAAGGATTAAAGTATGAAGTTGTACTGTAAAGGTGACTGATTGCTGATCAGGATGTGGTTTAAGTTTGAGAAAGTAGACCAAAAAGCAAAAACACAGCAGGAATTAGAAGCGTTTTCATATCTCTCTGAGCAGATTTTGGTCTCTTGATGAGTAATGCCTTTGAATGTTTCCAAAACATTACCCTTGAAAGTATAAGCACTGCATACTTAGGAACCTAAGAGCACTTAAAACTGTATTGAAGATTAGATAAGAAGCTCTGATCTTCTAGTTATGGTGGCTATAAAACAACTGATTCTAAAATAGGTCCAGCATAACTTAGAAAGGAAGGTTTTTTTTTGGAGCTAGCATAAGATTTGGCAAGGTTGAAAAGTAGCCGTATCACATGAAGCACTCTATTTCGCGAAAGAAGATGAGGATGCAAATTGCAAGGGGGAGTTTGAAGGAAATTTCAGTTCCAACCTAGATACAAAACATTAATGAGTTAATACCCAAAACATTTTACATGCACTTGAACACCTATTTTCATTTACAAATGCAAGTAATTTACCTTGTTAACATTCATGCACCTAGGTATAACCTTAGGTGCAATTACATTTGGACACGTGGCGCGCTGCGATTCGTTCTCAGTTCTCTCCTAGGCGCACTGTTTTCATTTGAACGCAATCCATATATATATATATATATATATATATATATATATATATATTCAAATGTGACCGCGCGTCGGTGCGGTTCACACCACTCAATATTAAAAAAATGCACCACTCAATATTAGAAAACACACCACAATGAAAATACACAAAAATATCATAAAACACACCACACACCACAATGAAAATTTAGATGGATAGCTACTGCACTTAGAGGACTATGTGTGGTTATCGCACCCGCTTTTAAGTATGTTGTTTTAAATCATTTTTTTCAATTTTAAATGTATTTTTGTGTTGGTCATTAGTTTTTACTTAAACCATTGCTTCATTGATATCAAAATGTTAAGTACAAGAGGCCAATAGTTATCCAAAGAAATACAAGCCTTAACCCACCCATCATTATTGCATGGACCATGGTCCACATAGCTGTGTGGATCATAAATAAAAAGTACATTTTTAATATATTAAAAGTACATTTTTTTTCATAAAGTACATTATTTTAAGGTACATTATTTTTGTACAAAAATAATGTACCATCTTTATACAAAAATAATGTACCTTATGTTTATGATTCACACAGTTATGTGGACTATGATCCACACAATAATTTGCCTTAACCCACCAAACAAACAAAACTGCCTAATTCCAGTCTACTCACGGCCAAAGCATTAAAACATGCTAATACCCAACTTCATCCGCCCAATGAGTCCACCAAAAAAACGTTGGNGTAGCATTACCAGCATGTCCACGCACGCAATATCAAATTCTAGAACTTTATATTCACACTCGAAGCACGCACGCACAATGCACACAAAGCGCACGCACGTACTATCAAATTTATTGTATTATAATTTATACTCTCTCCCAAATTTAAGATTTAGATGGATAGCCCGTGATTTTTGTGTACATTTCATTTGTTGTTTCCTTTTACCTACAGCTTAAATACAACTAACATAAAAAGTGTAAGGTTATACATGTATGAAAGTAGAAAAAGTCTTACCACCCTAGCCATGCCAATGCCCGTCCCTAAAAGTGTACTGGTGATGGGGAATGGATCCACCAAGGCAGATGTGACAGCACCACCTAATACCAATACAGCTCCAAGGATAGAAGTGAACCTGGGCCACCTTGTTGAATGCATCACCAAGCCAAGAAAGCATCCAACACAAGTCTCAAATGTAAATAGAATTGAGAAATAAATCATTCCTACACTTTGAGCATCGTAGAAGTTGGTGGAGTATGACATTTCTTGTCTAAGATACCATGCCCTTGAAAGCTTATTAAGGAAGATAGGCATGCTTAAGAGACCACCTACACATAATCACAATACAAACGTGCTTTAATCAAAGTGAGCAACTACTGTAGTCCGCAAGATGGTCGAGCCAATAAGAAGGAAAAGTGACTTCTTTTATAGAGGTATGCACCAATTTTTATAGATATGCACGTGTGTGGGCCGATTAACTTTGACGAGTTCCAAGCAACACGTGGACCGTATACTTTTTTTACGGGTGGCGCAGAGCTTCAAATCCATGAAGAGGATACTAATCTGTAACAACAAAATAATTATCGATCAGATTTGTATCATATAATATATAATATATAAGTTATTCACGGTTCGGAACTGGCGGTTCCGGTTACAAAAATCATGGAATCGGAACCTTATGGGTTCCGGTTCCGGTTCGGTTCCAACAGTGCACGGTTCGGTGATATAATTATTATATGTGATTAGTGATTTTGTTAAGCGATATGAGCATTATTACAAATAGTCTTGTGATTCTTTTTTTTGATCAAAAAGGACGGGTGGTACCCGTGGGAGAAGAAAAGATCTACGAACTATTCTCCCGAACTCAGCGATCGTAGGTAGCACGGGCCATGTCATGGAGATAGGCCTCCTCACTGATCATAGGACTAGAACAAAAATTCGTCCATCCTTTCTGTTGAAGCGCACCCAGCTCTGCAAGAGCGTCTGCTACCATATTTTGCTCCCGATAGACCACCTGAATGATAATGTTCCAGTGTCTTCCCTTCCACCACTTAATCTCCTCAATGATCCGTCTAATGGGTCCGCATAACGTGGTGCTGGTTTGGATCCACTCAAGGACTTTCCTTGCATCCGATTGAATCTCAATATCCTTAATGCCCTTGTCCCATGCCCATTTCAGGGCTTTCACGATAGCGGTAGCTTCCATCTCCTCCGGCGATGTGATCGCCAGACTGCTCGCAAACCCGTCAATCCATTGACCATTAGCATCCCTAATAACACCACCAATACCTGCCTTCTGGAGAACAGCCTTGACGCTTCCATCTACGTTGATCGTTGCCGGCAACAAGTGGAGGGGTTCCATCGAAGTCTCATCATCCGCTCTATGGCCTTACCACCTCCTGTGTTCATCTCTCTCATGAAAGCTCTGTCGATTTCAGCATTCGCTTCCTTTATCCAAGCTGCTTTTCGTTGAACACTCATCCCTTCATCGTTAAAAATTGCATTGTTTCGCCATCTCCAGAGCCACCATACCGTGATTGTGAACAAGCGAGGCCCGTCCCTGTCATCTGCATGGTTGTTTCCAGATATGTTGCTGATCATCCATCGTTTGAGATTCATCTGGTTCCACTCCCTCCTCTTCGCACTTCCAAAGATGGTCACCCATACTTCTTTAGCTTTACGACAATCCTTGAGGATGTGCGCAGTGGTTTCCTCACAATCTGCACAGAACTTGCAATTTCCATCGCCCGTCATGCCTCTTCTTTTCCTTTCCGCGTTTCCTAATACTCGGTCATGCAGAGCAATCCACATGAACGTTTTCATTTTACTTGGAACTTTGATCTTCCAAAGGTTCTTCCACACTGGGTCCTGCACGTTAGTCTAAGTGATTTTAATTAGCTTATAGGCGGAATGAACTGAGAACTTACCCGAAGCTTCGTGCGCCCAGTAGAGTTCGTCGGCTCGTCATCCTGCTCCAGCATCAAAAGCTCTAGTTTTTCCTTGATCTCCTCCGGTAGGGAATTTCCCACTCCCAACCCGTAGTAGCGTCCCAGAGGTCTGCCACTCTTGCGTTGGTTAGGTTGTCTTGTTGGGTCTCCGACATAAAAGTGGATAGTGGCTTTTCATGGATCCATGGATCCTTCCATAATCTTGTTGCCTTTCCATTTCTCACGCTATACCGCACTCCATGTTGGATGAGTGGAAAGCCATGCTGATTCCTCGCCATGCATTAGAGCTGCCCCTGCTTTGCATTAAAAATTTCCAACCCTTGTTTTCCATGGGCATATTTTGCTCTTATTACCTTCACCCATAGGCTTTCGCTTTCTTCCATGAGTCTCCACCCTAGTTTGGCCATAAAAGCAAGATTGACGTCTTCGAAGTCCTAATCCCCAGCCCTCCTCTTCTTTTGGCATGGTCACAACATCCCATCGGATGAGGTGGCACTTTCTCTTCTCTGGAGTTCCTCCCCATATAAAGCCGCGGATACGTTTGTCAATCGCTTCCCAAATGCCTGCGGCATTAACATGGATTGCATGCTATAGTAAGGATGGTTTGTAGAACTGTTTTGTGCGAGAACCTGTCTCCCGGCCAACGTGAGAAAACCGGTTTTCCATCCCTCTAATCTTGCATCAATTTTATCAAGAATTGGGGTGAACATGCTTGTTGTGACTCTACCATGAATCGATGGTACACCAGGTATCTTCCCATTTGGTAGTTGATGGCATACCTGCAAGTTCAGTGATTCTATGTGCGTCTTCGACGCTCACATTCTCCGAAAGAAGATTTGTGATTTGTTTATGCTGACACGTTGGCCCGAGGCCTTGCTAAATCTGTCTAGACATTCTTTGATCATCCTAATTTGATCCTGTGGCCTATGCAAAAAGCACCAAATCATCAGCAAAGAATAAGTGGGTTAGTTTAGGACCATACCTTGAAGGGCTGATTCCTTTCCAGTTTCCCATTCGCGTCTCTTCTTTTATAATATGACTGAGACGCTCCATGCACATCACAAAGATATATGGAGAAATCGTGTCGCCCTGGCGGATACCTCGGGTTGGGATGATATCGTCGAGTTGCTTCCCGTTCCAGAGGATTCTCAAAGTAGAGGTCTCTACACAATTCATAATGTTTCTGGTCCATTTGTCATTAAAACCAACTTCCTGGAGAGTGTCACGAATGAAGTCCCAATCCAGCCGGTCGTAGGCCTTTTCAAGATCTATTTTCAACATCATATGACCAGTATTGCCTTGCTTAAGCCGCATGGAATGAAGCACTTCTTGGTAAACCAGAATGTTGTCAGTGATTTTGCTTTGAGCAATTAACTTTTGAGACAATATTTTGTGATGTATCCTGACCACCGATTTCCCGCCGTTATACCTGCACTAATTTTCCGGTGACATGATCTCCCAGTGACGGACTAACTGTTGATTAGGACCATTGCCAAGTACAGTTTTATATCAAATTTTTATCCACATGTGTGGCGAAAGCATTGAGATTTTGATACGCAAGCAATGCCGAGAATTTAGTTGTGCGACGAATTAGTTGTACGCTCTGGCGTGGACATGCTGGTAATGCTAACGGCATCTTGAGGTATCCATTCAACGTCAATTGTGTTTGTTTATGCTAGCTTGCTAGCTTGCAGTTATTCCTCATTTGCAATAGTAGGAGGTCCTTGAGTAGGGCGTAGTATTGAGTTTATTGCTAGTCAGTTTTTTGTTATGTGTTTGATGGCCTTAGTTTCTAATTTAAAGTGTGTTTTTAATGAATGGCATTGTTATATTTTAATTTGATTGCATTAGTCTGTATGAAAATTGTTTGGATTAATGTAATAGACTAGTAATACTACTATGAACAGAACATATCAAGATTGTTATTCTATTATATCAAATTTGTATAATACACTTCAAAAGTGGTGTATTGCTTCTTCTTCCTACTTTGTGAGTAGATTGTTTATACTGCAATGCAAATGTCAATGCAATGCTAGCTTAGGTACTGGAATCTGCAAATCAATCCAATATTACAATTATTTTGTCACACTATTTCTGAATTTAGGTCTTTCTCTATTCAAATTTTTCTAGTTGTCCAAAACTTCACTCATGGCATTCTTCTTTAACGGTGGCATTCGCCTTCACTTCGTCGGCGCTGAATTAGGGCTCGGATTCCCGCTGAATTTAGGGCTCGAATTCCCGCTGATTTTAGGCTCGAATTCCGCGATATTGATGTAATAATATAAAGTGTTTTAATTTAATATTCATTTCTTGCATATAGTTCTCAATAATTGCCTTTCATTACCCCAAGGCCTTCTACATTAGTTATTTTTGTTAGGTTGTTGAAATAGTAAAATATAACAGATAAGGTTGGATGGAGCACATGCTTCAATTTGGTATCAGAGCCTTCAATTTGGTATCAGAGCCATGCAAAAGGTCATAGGGACGGGCATTGGCATAACTAGGGTGGTAAGACTTTTTCTACTTTCATACATGTATAACCTTACACTTTTTTGTTAGTTGTATTTAAACTAATTATTACTAAACATTTGCAGGGTATTCCTGTATTACTCCTGCGAATCACCGTGCCAGAGATAGTTTAGACCGTACATTTGATCTTTCTTTTATATTAGGAGGATTTGTTTGTTACCTTACAAATTTTTAGTCTATAAGTTTTCTAAGCTTCATTGGGTTTCAGTCTTTATTGTTTTAGGAGTTATTGTTGTCGTATTTCTTTTGGCATTAATTTTGCTTGGTAGAATTAATGCAAGAGATACTAGTGAGCCTTATAGACTTTTTTGTGTGTTGATGCGTGAATTGGCCTTTTGTGATATTTAGGGTAGGTTTCGGTATACTTCCCAACTTTTAGGGCTAGGGTAACTAGTTTTGGTTCCTTTTGCCTTTGAATCTATTAATTTTGAGGCAAATGGCCTACCATTTACTGCTTTAGTAGTATGGGGTGCACTTGCATATGTTATTACCACTATTTTCTTCGTTATACGTCATCCCTCGTTTTGGAAGGAGGGTACGATCTTCCTATCTTTACTTGCTTTGGCACTTTTCCAGTATTCCAGCCATCACCTGATCCGCCTCTAACTTGCCACCGCCGATTAAATGCAAGAATATTGATTAATGGGGTCATTTTTATATCACACACATAAAGTGCACGCACGACGCACGCAAAAGGCACGTACTATCAAATTTATTTAACGATAAAATTAATCATAAACCTTAGATTGTATTTTAATTTTTAATATATTTTGGAGATTTTAAAGTTCCACAACTTCTGAACCACTGGCCTTGATTATATGATTCATTGAAAGCTAGACATTAGATATTCACTCATAGAATGAAAGCAAGATAGATCCCAAGGTAATCCCGCTGCTTGATAGCATCACTTAACTGCCTTTTTTAGAATTGGGAATCTATATGTCAGTTTGTTGAAACTTTTGTATCCAGCCTCCCTGAACATAGTTTGTAAACCTGACGAAACAGGCTAGGTAAAGAACCCTTAGAAATAACCAGTTACAACATGAAAGTGTAAAAGATCACAAACCTCATTTTAATAGGCGAGTATGTAGTTAATATCAAAAAGGAATTGGGCAACTGCCGCCACCGCCACTTAGTAAAGGATTAAAGTATGAAGTTGTACTGTAAAGGTGACTGATTGCTGATCAGGATGTGGTTTAAGTTTGAGAAAAGTAGACCAAAAAGCAAAAACACAGCAGGAATTAGAAGCGTTTTCATATCTCTCTGAGCAGATTTTGGTCTCTTGATGAGTAATGCCTTTGAATGTTTCCAAAACATTACCCTTGAAAGTATAAGCACTGCATACTTAGGAACCTAAGAGCACTTAAAACTGTATTGAAGATTAGATAAGAAGCTCTGATCTTCTAGTTATGGTGGCTATAAAACAACTGATTCTAAAATAGGTCCAGCATAACTTAGAAAGGAAGGTTTTTTTTGGAGCTAGCATAAGATATTGGCAAGGTTGAAAAGTAGCCGTATCACATGAAGCACTCTATTTCGCGAAAGAAGATGAGGATGCAAATTGCAAGGGGGAGTTTGAAGGAAATTTCAGTTCCAACCTAGATACAAAACATTAATGAGTTAATACCCAAAACATTTTACATGCACTTGAACACCTATTTTCATTTACAAATGCAAGTAATTTACCTTGTTAACATTCATGCACCTAGGTATAACCTTAGGTGCAATTACATTTGGACACGTGGCGCGCTGCGATTCGTTCTCAGTTCTCTCCTAGGCGCACTGTTTTCATTTGAACGCAATCCATATATATATATATATATATATATATATATATATATATATATTCAAATGTGACCGCGCGATCGGTGCGGTTCACACCACTCAATATTAAAAAAATGCACCACTCAATATTAGAAAACACACCACAATGAAAATACACAAAAATATCATAAAACACACCACACACCACAATGAAAATTTAGATGGATAGCTACTGCACTTAGAGGACTATGTGTGGTTATTCGCACCCGCTTTTAAGTATGTTGTTTTAAATCATTTTTTTCAATTTTAAATGTATTTTTGTGTTGGTCATTAGTTTTTACTTAAACCATTGCTTCATTGATATCAAAATGTTAAGTACAAGAGGCCAATAGTTATCCAAAGAAATACAAGCCTTAACCCACCCATCATTATTGCATGGACCATGGTCCACATAGCTGTGTGGATCATAAATAAAAAGTACATTTTTAATATATTAAAAGTACATTTTTTTTCATAAAGTACATTATTTTAAGGTACATTATTTTTGTACAAAAATAATGTACCATCTTTATACAAAAATAATGTACCTTATGTTTATGATTCACACAGTTATGTGGACTATGATCCACACAATAATTTGCCTTAACCCACCAAACAAACAAAACTGCCTAATTCCAGTCTATACTCACGGCCAAAGCATTAAAACATGCTAATACCCAACTTCATCCGCCCAATGAGTCCACCAAAAAAACGTTGGTGTGACAGCACCACCTAATACCAATACAGCTCCAAGGATAGAAGTGAACCTGGGCCACCTTGTTGAATGCATCACCAAGCCAAGAAAGCATCCAACACAAGTCTCAAATGTAAATAGAATTGAGGAATAAATCATTCCTACACTTTGAGCATCGCAGAAGTTGGTGGAGTATGACATTTCTTGTCTAAGATACCATGCCCTTGAAAGCTTATTAAGGAAGATAGGCATGCTTAAGAGACCACCTACACATAATCAGCATGAGTGAGCAACTACTGTAGTCCGTAAGATGGTCGAGCCAATAAGAAGGAAAAGTGACTTCTTTTATAGAGGTATGCACCAATTTTTATAGATATGCACGTGTGTGGGCCGATTAACTTTGACGAGCTCCAAGCAACACGTGGACCATATACTTTTTTTACGGGTGGCGCAGAGCTTCAAACCCATGACCTTTTGCATGGCTCTGATACCAAATTGAAGGCTCTGATACCAAATTGAAGCATGTGCTCCATCCAACTAAAAGCCTAAGCTGATAGTTGGACTGCACATTTATGTTTATTTATGCTCACAACATTTATACTTTCTCACAGTAAATAAAATTTTAAAAAAAAAATATTAGATTTTAAGTAACAAAATTGTCCATTCTCTTCCATTAAGAAATTTTCTTCTAGATTTTTAGGGAAAATCTTTTGTAGATTTTCATACCACAAAATATTTATTTAATGTTCTTTTGGTTCTTTAGAGAGGTAATGTTATATACTTCAAATAACGGAATTTACAAGATAAAGTTGTTAAATAATAAAACATGTTGACGTGTCATTTTTTATAAAGTAAATAAAAATAATAATTATTTTAAAATATGAAAAAAGTTTATCGATGGTCTCTTTTATATGGTGCTTTTCTATCAGGATGGTATGGCTCTTCGCCCAAACCTAAACAAAGAAGCATGCATGGAGGCTTTTAAAAAGCTTTATTAATATTTTTTGTATTACACATTGAGGCTTATGACTGGTCTCTTTAGTATTACAAAACACCATTTAGAATTTGGGAGTTTTGTATTTTGGTTGTGGTATGCCAATCGTTATACCCTGCACCACGGTGCACATAACAATGTGCACCACGTACGTAAAACGACGTCGTTTCGGTGTTAGTGGATGCGGACGCGAATGACTCAGGGAATTCATTATCTATAATACACATAATCATTATCTATAATACACAGAATGTTTGCCTAGAATACACAGAATATTGACACAAAATACACAGATATTAGTGGACGCGGACACGAATGACTCCAGGAAATTCATTATCTATAATACACATAATCATTATATAGAATACACAAAACTCTTGCCTAGAATACACAGAATGTTTGCCCAGAATACACAGAATATTGACACAAAATACACAGAACTCATCCTCCTAACATTCGAATGCACAAACGCATCACAACTTGTGTTAATAACATAATAAATACACAGAATATTTACACAAAATACACAGAACTCATCCTCCTAAACATTCGAATGCACAAACACATTACAACATGTGTTACTAACATGAAATCACAACATGTATTACTAACATGAATACACATAACGGTTACCTAGAATACACAGAACAGTTGCCTAGAATACACAGAATGATTGCTTGGATTACACAGAATATTAACATAAATACAGAGACCGGCCGAAACGGGAAACATGATTTCCAAAAAAAACGGACGATTAGTTTACAATGCTCAAAACGACGTCGTTTAGGTACGTGGTGCACATTACTATGTGCACCGTGGTGCACAGTATAATTTGCCGTGGTATGCATGAGCATAAAATTTTGGTTGTGGTTTTCTTGCTGATGTCAAGAGGAAATTATACAGAATTTGGATTCTGATGGATTAGTGTTGTTGATTAAATGAATGGATGGTGAGCAGGAGTTGGTAATGGACTGAGTTCTGGTAATTTGGGCTATAGTTGGTTGGTTGGTTTTGGGCTACAGGGCTTGTAAATGGGCAGTTTTGGCCTGAGACAAGGGCATGGTCATGCGACCATTTAAAAAAGACGACATTCAAGAATTCTGGGTTGATTATTTTTATTATTATTATTATTTTTTGTTTCCAAATGATATTCATAAGATAATGTTCTGTTTTTATTAATATGTTTAAAGCATTCTTGCTTACGTAAAGTGAGGGTTTCTAAGCCTTACTATTTAATGGAGATTAAACAAGTTTACTGCATGCAAAAGAAAAGTAAGTATGAAACTCTTATTACATCAAGAGGGTGTTAAAATTTCAAGATTAAAAAGTAATGTATCTAATTTTTATTCAATTGAAAGAAATTTACAAGAAACTCCCGTGAAAACACATCATAAAACAAGAGAAAAGTTTGAGACCATCCTTTAATCACTAGACAATTAGCAACTACGACATTCATATAGACAAATAGTATACATATAACAATAATTGAGATCTCAATCATATACCAAAACTTATGAATTGGTACACTTTAATTTCTTTGCTATACGATGCATGTTACTATATATTACTACATGAATTTCGATACGATCGACAATTTCATTTTATGACGAGGCTAGGTGCAGTTCCCATTTTTCAGCCAAGGAATCGATAATTTGTTGGTACTTAATTAATGTCCACTTGCTTGCATTACATATATAGATTATATTATTATGTTTATTAACTAATAATATGAAATTGGTCAAAATATAATACTTGGTGATAATAAACCTGGTCTGTGAGGCTGATGAGCAAGCTAAGGTATGCATGGAGAAAATTATGGTTCCAGCAATTATGATGGTCATTTGATAAAATAAAACACTATATTCATTCTTTACCGATCTCATTTTATAATAGCATTTTTATCTTATTTTGCAATTAAATAATAAAATAAGTGTATGTGTTGTAAAAAAATAATGAGTAGTTTTATTTTATTTTATTGATAGGTGCAGTGATGTGTTCAAATCTCAAAGTGAGTAAGTATATAATTATTTATGTGCACATATTAATCATTTCTATGACTATTTAATTATTAAGCTGTTTAGGAACATCGCCCATGGAGCATTTTCATTGTCCGACCGCATCAACGATTGTTTGGTTGTTGCCATTGTACGTTACAAAGAAAGTGCAAATGAGCATTCCTAACTGCATTCATGAAGAAACATTTTGTCCAACATGTTAATGCAAATGCTCAACTCTTTCACGCAAATAATGACCCATGAAAAGTACATGTTGATGAAGATATGACATTCACAGCCGACCGGTTCTTTTCATTTTTTTGTCACAAATAATGTTATACTTGACGATATTATTATTTTTCTTCACTTAGGTTGTTTTAAATTTGAATTCTTTATTTAAACACATAATAAGTACTGATGATTGATAGTCAAGGCGATGCTGTTGAGTGGGTCCCAACAATCGAGAGTAAGTAATTAAACAAGTAAATTTATGGCGTACATGTTGGTTGTCCTACAATTGATTTGATTAATGTTATGGTCCTGCTTGGTAAAATGGTTGTTAGCTGATTGAGTTAGAGTGTATGATTACTTGATAACATTAATTGATTGTAGAAAACTGTTTGGTAAATTAGCTATTAGTTGATAGTTGTTTGATATTATTCCTCGTAAATCTATTTTTTTTCTTAAAAATTATGCAAAATACCCAAATTGGGAGGGCCTTACTATACTTGCTACAGATTTTTAAACAACGTAACCCCGGTCATTTGATAATAGACTTCATTTATAACATGCCTTCAGACATTGAAGAAGTCGAAGTCATATATGGAGAAAATCGCATACATTTCAATAATTTGCATGTCAACTACAAACAACTATATATATCTTGAACTAAAATACATATTTTGGATTATCGGTGGGTGCATGCATCAATATGCATTCTTCAACTGCCAACCTGGTAGAATATACATTATTAGCTTTGACTTTTGTGATCTGGAACTAATTACTCCAAGAATATGAATATGTAATCGAAGTTGAGTAACAAATTATCTTCTTTTTTTTTTTTATTACTTTTGTTATTGTTTTTATTATTTTTCTTCTTATTATTACAAAGATCATACATATAAATACATACATGAATCCAGCATGTATGAAGCTAGCGCAAATATATATGATTATGTTGTTGAAGCTACATACCTCCTGCATGAAGAAATTAAAGATTTTGTAGGGCCTTTGATATAAATAGGTTTAAGGATGAGCACAAAGGAAGAAGAATAGAATAAGCTAAGGATGAAGAAGATTTTGAGGACCACAAGGATGAAGACTTTGACAATTATTAGGGTTAGATTGTATTTAATTATATACTCAGTTTGACCGTATATATAATGTGCACATATACATATAAGTTTTAAAAGTATTAATCATGAATTTAAAAAGGAAAAGAAAAAAAAAAAAAGAAAAAAAAAAAAGACCTATAGGCAGTCAAAGTTTTGACCGTATAAAAACGGTAACAACGTATGCATTATGTTATATGATACATTCTATGTATTTAATGATGAGGCTAAAGGACCATGCAGGGCGCAAGGCGGCCTGTCACGTCGCATGGCATTCTCGATCGGGTGATCGAGTTATGTGCATGCGTTTTCTTTAGGCTTTGGAATCTTATTCCATGCTCAACGTATCTTCCCCGAGTTTAATTGCTTCCCCTTTTTCGGGGACTTTGCGTTTTTGCCTCTCTCTCGTTGATGTCCACCACACACATAAATTACAATCATTATTATGTCACCCATGGTCCATTAATCAACCCATCAATCAAACTTTTTAGGGAAAATGGTCAAATACACCCTCGAACTTTAAATGAGAAGTCAATTAGGTCCTCAAATATTTGAAAGTTGCAATTAGACACATAAAGATATTAATTTAGTGCAACAAGGCCCAAAAACCTAATAGTGACCTGTCAATAATGTATCTGACCTGCAATATCAAGTCAATAATGTATCTGCGGAATTCCGACCATATTCTGGCGAAGTCACGACGAGCAGGGAAGCAGCCACCTTCAAGCGACCAAACTTGTACTGTGTGGTTTAACCAGCAAAATTAAAACTTGAAAGCTTGAAACAACCACCTTTATGAGTTTTATGTTAAGCTCAGACAAAAACCTCCATTGTCATCATCAATCCCACACTTGACATGTTGTTTCTCAAGTTCTGCAACTCCTGGGTAAAAGATTCAATTTTCACTTAGCCATGAAGAGTTTGAATTTCATTCCACCATTTCTCTCTCTTATCCCATTTATCTTCTTCTTCTTCGTGGTATCTGTTCTTCTATATTCTTCTCTCAGTTCGGATGGGCTCTCACTCTTAGTTTTGAAAGCCGCCATTACTGACCCAACTCAGGTGTTGGCGAGTTGGTCAGAGTCGGACTCAACGCCTTGCCATTGGGCTGGGATAGCTTGTGATAACACAGATCGAGTCACCTCTGTTTCCCTCACCGACAACAACTTTAGAGCCCTCACCCACCTCGACCTTTCTTCCGATTTCCTCAATGGCTCTCTCCTTGAGGAACTGAGTTGCCTCTCTCAGCTCGTTAAAACCTTGAACCTCTAGCATAATTCTTTTTCCGGTGAAGTTCCCGCGTCGTACGACCGGTTCCTGAGCTTGGATCTCCGGCATAACAACCTGACCGGAAAAATACTTAGAGAGGGGTCTTTGCTGAACCAGGGACCCACCCCATTTACCCGGAACACAGTACAAGGCAGATTATTTACCTTTTCCGGTGACCTCCTGCTCATGACTTCGCCGGATGTGGTCCGAATTTTGCAGATACATTATTGACCTGCTATTGCAGGTCAGTATTATGTTTTTGGGCCTTGTTGCACTAAATGAATATCTTTATGTGTCTAATTGCAATTTTCAAATGTTTGAGGGTCTAATTGATTTTTCATCTAAAGTTCGAGAGTGTATTTGACCATTTTCCCAACTTTTTAATTTTGATGTGCCTGCAAGAGATTTCAGTTGTTATACAGTGTACCATGATCCACACATTGCTATGTGTACATATTATGGTCCAATACTGCTACTACCAAATGAAATTATTATATAGTTAAAATGATATTTTAGTGTTAACATAATGAAACTACAAAAATAGAATTCATGCAATAATGTATATTGTCAAATGAAATTGTAGTAAAATTAGAATGATATTTATTTTAGTGTTGTTATAATAAAACTAGTGTGCGTGGAAAATGAAATTAAAAAGCATAACATATATTGTCAAGTAAACATGAATTATAATTAAAATTGTATTTCATCGTTACTATAAATAAACTGATGTGTATAGAAAATGAAATTTAAAAAAATTATCGAGCTCATGCAATAATGTATCTTTTTTTGGGCATTAGAAAAATAGGGTCACACTTGTGTGAGACCGTCTCACGGATCCTTATTCGTGAGACGGGTCGGGTCGGGTCGAAGCACCATGCAAATGTCATACTTATATGCACAAATATAACACTAATCAAGAATACAAATTTTGTTACTTATAAGAGAAAAAGTATTACATTTTTCATAATAAGTAATGTTGACATGTGTCCCTTACTTATAAGGGAAAATATAATACTTTTTTAGGGAAAATGTAACACTTTTTAATCGAAATGTAAAAGTATTGTATTTTCTCTTAAAAGTATTACATTTAAGTAGTAAAAAAATTTATTCACTAGTATTACATTTGAACATATAAGTATGACATTTGTGCGTATAAGTATTACAATTTCATTTTGACCCGACCCGACCCGACCCGTCTTACGGTGAGACGGTCGCACACAAGTTTTTGCCAGAAAAATAATATAACATAATAAAATATAGAAGTTTTAATATAACAAATATTAGGTCAATATATAATTACATTTTTTTTTAACATTTTTGGGCTAAACCTATCCCATTGCTGTACATTTACCCAAAACTCATTTATACTTTGGAGGAAAAATTTTGTGGACTTAGATTTTGCTTGATTATATATAAGATAAGATATAAGATTTGAATGCATATATGCACCTAAAGGTAAGAGATGACAGGATCAAGCACCATAACAGGCTAGGGGTCTAGAGCTAACTAGCACCATAAATGATCTTAAACGGATCAATTTACTTCGAAAACTGAATATCCATCCAGGTGAAAGCAGCCATCATAAATTTTGGACTAAAGTAATATAGTGACGACACATCAAATTCAAAAAAAAAAAAAAATTATTTAAACTTTCTACAAATTTCTAAGTAAAAGAGAAGGGCAAATTATGCTGGACTCGCATGAGGGACGCAAGTTCATTGCTTACAATTTTAAAACTCTATATTTACAATTTTAGATCTTAATATACAAAATTACTCAATATTTATAATTTTTGAACTCTATATTCATATTTTTGTTATATAGAATCAAAAATTGTGTTATATTGTTGAATATATAATTATGAAATTGTGAATATAGAGCTTTGTAATTGTGAATATAAAGTTTTAAAATTGTGAATATAGAGTTCTAAAATTGTGAGTATGGAGACAGGTCCACATTGTAAGATGAACCCAAGTCCATTGCACAACAACTCAAAGAGAAGGGTTACACTTGTCTGAGACCCGTTTCACGGGTCTTAATTCATGAGAGGGTTCTGATTTTTTATTAATGGGTTTGACCTCATTAATCAAAGATCTGACTCGTCTCACGAATTAAGATCCGTGGGACGGTCTTACACAAGTGTTTGTTAAAAGGGAATGCTCTTCAAACATGTGATAGTATATCTATAATGAAGTATAATTTACGAAAGTTGTATTTGTGTCCACAAAATCTTAACAATTAACCAAAATTCTAACCATGCAATAATGAGTGGGGGAGTAGGGGCAACGTCAGTCGTTATATCGTGGAACATGGTCCAAAATGCATTGTGGACCATGAATCATGGCTGATACTGCAGTTGTGTTAAACTGATACTGCAGTTGTGTTGAACGGATACTGCAGTTGTTTTGAAAGGGAACTGCAGTTGCGCGGAACAGAGGTCGTGCCATCTGTCTGGAGTTGCAGTTGTATTGAACTGATACTGCAGTTGTGTTGAATGGATAAACGGTCTCTGTTCCGCGTAACTGCAGTTTCCTTTCAACACAATTACAGTATCCTTTCAACACAACTGCACTATCCGTTCAACACAACTATAGTATCAGTCATGATCATGGTCCACAATGCATGAAGATCAATTAAGAACACGAACAACTTTAATTTGACGCCTAGCGAGCCCCCAGTTCATCGATTATACACTTCCCATTAAGAAAAAAAAAATTTGTTGATCTTCCAATTCGTGATTGAATTGAAATAAATAAATATATGCATATGAGGTAGGATCCGAAGTTGTACCGTTGTTGTTGAGAACGTGAAGAGCAACGACGCGGTCACCAGTTTGCGCAACTTTGACGAGTGCCCAAGTGAGGAGCTCCCTGCTCTGACCATCCAGCTTAACACCCACCACTTTATTTGAGGGTAAATGGATTATTACTTATTACCACTTTATTTGGCATAATTAGCCGTGCCAAAGCAAAATCAGAAATCTTCGAACCCACTCTTTATTTTGAGAGTCTAAATCGGGTGTCACTTCTCTTCCAAACTTTTTCTACTAATGCGGCATCATTTAATTGATAATTTAATTTATTTTTTAATTAATGATGAATCAATCAATTCATATACACTAAACGAATCAAAACTACATTACGGAAGAAAAATTTAGAATTAAGAAAAAAAAAAAGGAAAAAAACTAGAGTTGTAAAGAGTGTTGGCCCTATTCAATTCGAGACATGACATGCATTATGTCTTACCAGGGAGAGATGTAGTTAAATAGTTAATTCACATCTACTTATCATTAATTGATTTTAAGAAGGATATAACAATCGCATAACCAAGCATAAAATGAATTTACCCTAAACCTAACTATGTGTTATTTTTTTTTTTTAAACATAATGCCTCTTTTGTCTCCAATTTTATATTGCACTAGTGGTACATTTATCAACTATTTTAAACTATTAGATTTTAAAATAAAAAAAGTGACATGTTTATTATTAATTTACTCGAAAAAAAAAACTTTTTTAATGACATGAAAAAAAATTACAATTTCTATTTAATGGTGTATAGGATATAAATCATATCCACTAATAAATACCGTCTTGTGTGGACTAATAATACCTTACGCCCAGTAACATTTGATAAAATTATTAAAATTTCTATATATTTTTAGTCCTTTGAATTTATTCCCCATAATCTTGTCAACATTGGGGGGTTTAAAAAAAAAAAAAAGTCTCATCTATGTATATACTCTTTTGGGAAATTAGTACGCCAACCTTATTTTACCCCAGACCAAACATGCATGTATATATTATATACTACGTATTATATTGGGTCAATTTGTTGATAGGAACAAGGATGTTTTTTGCTTATATTTAAAGCGGTTAGGCGCTAAGGGTCTTGTAGTTCAGTGGCATCAAACCCTTCCCTGTATATTGTGAGAAGGAATGAATGACTCATGTTGTTAATTAGCAGAATATTAGTCCAAGTCCAAATCAACACCGGTGGGTGGTTGAGGCTTGTGTTCTCGAACACCGGTGTCAACGGCTTGAATGATACCCGTGTTGGTACTTTTGGAATAACTGGTTGCACGCTGCATGATGTGCATGAAAAGTTTTTGTCCTATTGAGTTGATTTCTCAGGAGTACAGTGTTTATTGCATGGACTGCATGGAATTATTCTTGTTGTAATAATCATTGTTGTTTGCATTTAATATGATTTTTGCGTGTGTGTGTGTGTGTGGTCCCTTTGTGGGTAGTAAAAGTGTACTGGAATGAACAGATTTATGAAATTGGATTGAAATGTAATGGGTTCATTTGGTCTGAAACCCAAGCTAAGATGGTTCGAGAAGATTCAAGGCAGAAGGTGGACTCGAGCATTCTTCTCAAAATTGCTTTGATTGGGCTGAAGATGTTGCCAATGTGGGTGATGCCGCTTAATTCTTCCAAGTATGGTCGGCCTTGCTACGTTGGCTTCTGGGTGGGCCCATAGGAGTGGATGAGGGTTGTTATGCCTCGACCAGACTTAAGTCCATATTCACAATTTTAAAACTCTATGTTCACAATTCAAAATTAAAGAACTTTATGTTTACAATTTCATAACTCTATGTCACAATTTCAAAACTTTATGTTCACAAGTTATGTATATTCAATAGTATAACACAATTCTTGAATCTATATAACAAAATTGTGAATATAGAATTCAAAAATTGTGAATATTTAGTAATGTAATTTTGTATATTGAGATCTAAAATTATGAATATAAAATTTTAAAATTGTGAATATAGTATTCTAAAATTGTGAGCATAGAGTTTTAAAATTGTGAACATAGATTTGAGTCCATCTTGCAAAGTGGATCCGGATCTATAGCATAATTTGCCACAGGACGACACATGGAATTTATTATGGTAGTGGATTGGGCTTATGCTTCGTCCTTTTGGTCTTGCATGGGTTTTGAAATTGGTTTGAAATGGAATTGGGTTTTGTTGGACTTTGTATTGGGCTGGCTTGAGGAATAGCACAACTGAAGATGGGCTAAAGCATGTTCCTCAATAATGTTCTGCTTGGGCTTAAGAGGTCTCCATTTGGTAACTGTTTTAATTGGATCCACATAGCTGTGCAGACCATATTATAATGATTGTTGTGTGGGATATACAATGATTGGTTGCGGCTAGGGTTGAAAATAGGCTAGGGCCGAGCCGAACTTTAACTATTTAGGCCTGAGCCTGCTATGGAAATCTAAAGTTTGAGCCTAGGCCTAGGCCTGTATGTAGGCTTTTTTTTAGGTTCAAGTCTGAGCCTACAGTTGGCCTAGCCTAGTCTGAAGCCTTTTTAAAAGCCTATTTAACATATAAGCTTTTAAAAATGCTTCAAAATATATCATAAATAGGCTTTTAGCCTATTTAAGGCCTCCATTTTTAAGGCTTTTAAAGTATACATGTAAATAATTTACAATAAATACTAAGTTCAATTGTATTATTATTTGTTATCCTATATAATATCATAAATAATAAACAATCAACTCATATAATTAAGTTGCGATATTTCATTAAATATTATGACAGTAAGAACAGTTAATAAAAAAAATTAAACAATAAGAATACATACAGCAAGATTAGCAGCAATGTTTATAGTTGAATTATAATTTAGAATGAGATTTTGGAGGTGGAGGATTAGAGTTTGGTAATTATATATATACTTGGGATTGTATTGTAAATATAAAAATATATATTAGGTATAAAAATATATATTAGATATGCTCACAATTTTAAAACTCTATATTCACAATTTTTGAACTCTATATTCATAATTTTGTTATATAGATTCTAAAATTGTGTTATATTGTTGAATATAGAGTTTTTAAATTGTGCATATAAAATTTTAAAATTATGAATATAGAATTCTAAAATTGTGAACATAGACCTAGTATAACAACCGTATTCTATTCCGGATTGATTGGGCTGAGACTACAAAATTAATTTGGAAACTTTATGGGATTTCACTGGACCAAGACTTTTGAATTTTAAATATCATTTCCTAAATATGTTGGGCTTTAATTGAGAATTAGCTAGCGGGCAATTTATATCGTGCACCACAGTGCACAATGCATTGTGCATTCCGTACTAAAATATTAGGATATGAGTTCTTATTTTAGGTAATCGTTTTGTGTATTCTAGACAATCATTCTGTGTATTATAGGCAACCGTTCTGTGTATTCATGTTAGTAACACATGTTATGATGTGTTTGTGCATTCGAGTGTTTAGGAGGATAAGTTTTGTGTATTTTGTGTCAATATTCTGTGTATTCATGTTATTAACACAGGTTGTGACGTGTTTGTGCATTCGAATGTTATGAGGATGAGTTCTGTGTATTTTGTGTCAATATTCTGTGTATTCTAGGCAAACGTTATGTGTATTATTCTAGATAATGATTCTGTGTATTATAGATAATGAATTCCATGTAGTCGCGTCTACTAACATCAAAACGACGTGATTTCAGACCAGGGTTCACAGTGCACTATGGACCGTGGTTCACTATATAACGATTGTAGCTAGCGGACGGAGGAGCTGAAGAACTTTAATTTGTGAAACTAGGAACGGCACAAGGATTTTGCGGGGGGTGAGGTGTAGTAAGAACTTTATCCAGATGGAATGTATTTAGTATAATCTTTATTAATTCTTAAATTTCACATGAGATAATGATTTCAAGTCTTACACTGATAAAGATATTAGGAACGACTCAATTATAGACAACTGGGGTTTGGGAGAATAATAACTCCAGTCTCTAGCTCAAGAAAGTCCCGGACTCGGTGCCCGTCTTTGAATCCAAAATGATTGGCCGTGCTTTAGTCTTGCGATCCACCATATGGGCCTTAATCTCGTGGCCCTTCACGAGTTTAACTTAAGTAGTTAAGACGATTTTCTTTGTATAGATTAGTCTTGTATAGGATCATGTCTTATTCATTTACAAGATATCACTTAATGTTATTACAATCTACTTATAATACTTTAGCTCTATATATTTCTTCTAATAATACTAATGCAATTCCACGAAATTGTCTACTTTTGTAAAAAAAATTACCAAGGAATATAATTGGGGGATTGCAATTATTATATGCAACATAGATGCAGAAATAAAAAAATATATTATTTTTAGGAATGTTATTTCATTATATGTTCATAACATATTCTTTGAACTAAACACAATGTTGACAATAATAGAAAAGAAAAAAAATAAAATAAAAAAAGGAAGAAGAGATGAGATATAAATTAAATACACACAAATCTCTCTATCTTTAGTCATTAAGCTAAGCGACACCCAACCTAACCTAAAAGGGCAACAATATTTGAGAATGTGATAAAAGACCGTTGAAGACTTAATTAATTTCAAGTATTAAGTTTAATTTGCATGTCTCCAACTAATGAAATAAAGCGATTTTCAAAAAAAAAAAAAAAAAAAACTGATGAAATAAAACAAGTAGCGGTAGCATGAAGGTTCGAGATATATATTGGTGACAAAGGAATTGAAACATATATACATGAGTTGGACATGCAGTTGTGATATGGCTTCATCAATTAAGACAAATTTAATAACCCTAGCTTAGCTTTAGGCCAAATTAAATACATAGTCCTTAATCAAACAAGTATTTTGTTGCTTTCAGGACATGTCCCATATAACTATCAACTATGTGTAGCCTGTCCTTAAATGGTGCCATTATGCATCGCTTTGAAAATGATAGGGTGGTCATAAGACTTCACATCAAATTAGTTTCCCTATTTTCAATTTTAACTTTTTAAGAGATTATTATCACCAACCAACTAATTAAATATATATTCTCCATCTCTTTTATAGTTTTTAAACTATTATACAAGAACAGAGTTTAACCAATGCACACTATCAGAGTAGTAACTACGGATTTTTCTTGTCATAATAATAATAATACACTTTAATTACGCTTAGCTTTGACGCTCGGGTATTGAATTTATTAGCTTTTCTTTTAATTTAAAAGTTGATAACAATTAATGAAGGAATAACTGCAAGGCATGCATTAAGTGATTAATTTATTACTTTCAAAAAGTTAAAAGATTAAGTAAATGTTGTTTGAGCAGATACTATGTTTAGGTTAGATTGTAGTACTCAGAAAAAAAAAAAAAAAAAGATTAAGTAAACATGCATTATATACTAATATTTTGGCTAATTGTAAGACGAATTGATCACATCCCAACTTCCATCAAGTAAACAATATACTTAAACACATATCAACTATATTATGTTGAGTTTAGTAAAAAATTCCCGTAATCAACTGTTTAAAGAACTATATATATGACTATTAGTACAACTTTAGTGGTTTTAAGTAAGTTTAACTTTAATTCGTGTCCTGCCCACAATTTACGATTATGAATCAATTGAGTTGCATGAGTAAGGGTTTAATTTTTATTCTTTTAAATAGGTTTAATTTGTGTCAATGACCTTGTGGTCTAGTGGCACAAAGTCAGTCTCTCAAATAAGAGTCTAATGGATCTCTAGGTTGGAGTCTTAGTATTAGTAGTGCTCAAACAAAAAACATATTTAATTTATAACAATGTAAATAAATAAATATCCAAAAACTAACCAGACGGATCAAATATAAGAAATTCAACCCAAACTTCATTGTTCATATCCAGTAATCTACATGTCATTAAAATCATTCCTAATTAGACAATTCATCAGGATCAAGAATATATATATAATGGGCAGTAAGATATATAGACCTGATGGAAGAAATTAAAGAAAAACACGTACCTAAGTCATGGTTTAACTTAAACTTGGAGAATTGGTGGGTGATAAACATGCCAATAATGTAAAACTAACCTATCATACCATGTAAGATGAAAGAATATATATATATATATATATATAAGTGATCAAGAAGAACTTCCCACACCAAGAAAATCTATGAAGGTAACAGCCCTCCTTTCCCTTTTGTCTTCTCCTCCATCTTCTTTATCTTGACGTAGTTCTTGTTGCGGATCATTTCTTTCCCTCTTTTCTGTGAATAAATAGTCTCTTTCGTGATTCTTGGCGCCAGAGCCTCTGCCGCCATCATTGAACGTTGATGAATAATTCAGAAAACTATTCCCGGTCTTAATAAGGTTATGGGGGTCTGACCTAATTCCATTTCCATGGCTTCCGACTAAAGAAAAACCTAAATTTTTGTGATGGCGCAGTAGAGAGTAGTCTGATGATGAGGCGGTTGGTCTGAGGGGAGGGGCCTGAGGGGTATACTTGGATAAGGAGAAAGTATTAGGCCTACTATCCGCGGGATTATTTTGGAATTCCAAAAAGCTAATGATTTTGTTTGAGGGGTAAGGGTAAGGGTCCGGGTCCGGCGATTTGTATCTTCGCCGGAAAACATTTGTATCGTTGACGTTGTTGAATACTTGTTGGTAAGTCCTTTTAACAGAAAGCTTGGATTGCTCCCTTTGCCTTCTCGCCATCAACACATGCCAGTGGTTTTTCACAGCATTGTCTGTCCGCCCGGGGAATAGCCGGGAAATGAGCGCCCATTTGTTGCCGTGAATCCGGTGAGCCGCCACAAGCCTCTCTTCTTCCTCCTCCGAGAATGGCCTCCGGTTGATTCTTGGATCAAGTTGGTTAAACCATCTTAATCTACAACTCTTCCCTATATACATCATATATATATATTTATTTTCAAATTAAATTTACATAGATTATAAAATTTATGAATTAATTAAACAATAAAAACATACATGTCAGAAACTGGCACTTCTTATCACTACCCATTATTAATCCTCACAAACTGTAAATTGGGAAATTTTGCAAAAAACATTCAAAGAAATTAAATTGATTGAATTTTTCTCCGATCCCTAAAAAGCCTAACAAACCCTAATATATAAAAACTAAGATACAATCATTTTTTAAATTTTTTTAAAATATAAAATTCACAAAATAATTTAATTAATTAAGTTTATCAAGAGCATATATATATATATATATCCTCTCCCACTCAAAAATATATATATTTTTTTAAAAGGTGTGGTTTATTAACTTAAAATTAAGGGTGGTTATATATGGTTAATTTAATTACCAGATCTCCCTTGAAGTTTTTCAGCAATAGAATTCCAGTTCTGAGGGCCATACTGCTCCACAAGTTGCCGGAGTTTTTCATCTTCGGCAGGACGCCAGTGGCCCCTCGGGCACGTTCTTGAACTGTCATCACTGGAGGCGGAAGCAGCAGCGCCGCCGCCGCCGGTGGTCTCAACCATGGATCGCAGCAACAATATAATTCAGGTGGATAAAATTTATTAGTAATCTGTGGCCTGGGCTATGAACATGAAAAGATGGATGAAGAGATATATATATATATATATATATATATATATATATATATATATATATATATATATATATATATATATATATAATAAATAAAGTTAAAGGAGAAAATGATTAGTGTGGGAGAAGATAAAAAGGTGGTGCATCTGCAAGCAGTAGTATATATGTGATAGGCGCATGAAAATAACAATAATACCAAACACTGTGAGAAAATAATATATATAGAGATAGAGAAGAAGAGAGACAGAGAGAGAAAGGAAAGTGGGTTTGGTTTGGATAGGCAGTCACTTTTCTTAATTTTACACGACAATACATACATAAATATATATGCAGCATTACATTGTTGAAAATAACTGACCATTTCTCTTTCTTTTTTTTTTTCTTTTTTTTTTTTTTAATTTTTTTTACCTTTTGGTATTTTTTATTTTCATTTTTTTTTAAACAACCTACATTATATTGGAAAATGAACATAATATTATGGCGATTTTAGTATATGCTTTTTTTCCTTTTGTTTTAATTATTAAAAAAAAAACAGTTTTGACTTTCTGCCTATCTATTATCTTTTCTTTTTAGCAAGCAATTAATATTTTTCTTAAAAAAATTGAATCATGATTTCACACATGAATTTTGATAATTAATTAAGAATTTTCAAAATTTTAATTGTTGAGCTCTATCTATATTATAAGGTAATGTCCAAACACAACCTGAGACAATGAGATTCCATCAAATTAAAGTCGTATAGTAGTGTTGACATTGATTAAACAAAGTCTTGTGGTTTAATCTTATGAAATATATCTTTCCCAAAAAAAAAAGACAAAAAATAAACAAATGAAAAATGGTACATGAAAACTATGGTATCTACACACAAACAAGTTAAATAAGATTTTATAATTAGGGTCCGTTTGGAAAGTAGGAAAATGACTTCTGGAAAATGTTTTCTGGAAAATGAGTCATTTTCCGGAAAACAGTTTCATTTCCCGTGTTTGGATGTATTATGGAAAACTGTCTTTGTGTGTTTGGTTCATTTTCTGGAAAATGGATAGAATTATATAATTAAACATTGTAATTGTTTTATTTAAAATATAAAAAATTATATTAGTTATTAAAATAATGGTATTTAATAAAAAAAATAGAATTTATATAAAAAAATAATAATAAAAAAATAAAATGCAGCAAAGGTTTCCGGCGGTTTCCCCACCTCCTTAGCTTAGTCCATGGTCATGGGTGATATGGCTTGATTTTGGTCGAAAACATGCGAAAAACTATTCTGGCAATTCCGTAAAATGACTTACGGAAAAAAATTCCGTAAGTCATTTTCTGGAAAAATGAACTGATTTTCCTTGGTCAACGGAAAACATTTTTCGTTGACCACATTTTCTGGACATTGCCAAACACATAAAACTCGGAAAACATTTTCCGGAAGTCATTTTACGGGTTACCAAACACAGCCTTAATTAAATGTTTACTGAAAAATAGTAAAATTATATTATAAAAATAAATATAGAACTACAATTGTACAATTGATAACTAAATGGTTAGTTTAGAACTTTATATCAATTCAACATACACTTTATATAAGTATTGAAAAATGAGAACAAATCACGTTCATTTATAGAAAAATAGTGAATGGCGGGATAACTTGGGTGTAATCAATTAAGGCGTTTATAAAACTTTTAATGATGATGAATTTTAATAGATTTAATATCAATTTTATATAATTTTTGTAGACTTTTATATAAGTATTAGATCACATAAAGTTAATTACCTACAAAAGTCTACGCTACGTTTCAACGACAAGAATAGTGAACTCGGCTCTCCGAGTTGCCACCCAACAATCCCTTTCTTAGTACCTGTTGGCGCCCGCAGATACCAATTGTTAAGATCAAACGTTTATAATCACTACGTCAAAAGCTCTAGCTAGCTTAGTAGCGAAACATAATTTTATTTCCTTATACTTGCGTAACAGCTAGCGACACATTTCAATGGTAGAACGTTGGACTCGACTCTATGAGCCATTGCCCAACAATTACAAGTATATATGAACAAGAAAAAAAATAAAAATCAATATATATTACTATTTATGAAACGTATCATAAAAGTTTACGAGAATATTCCCTTCAAAAAAAAAAAAGTTTACAAGAATAAATGAAATTTGTTTGGTTTGGTTTAGCTAGGGATAAAAAGCGAGTGGAAAAAGTTTAAAGTTTGGAGTTACATAATTGAATTTCAACTATTTTAGGGACGGACATTTTGGAAAAAACTTGCACTGTTTTGAGGAAAACTTGTTTAAATACACAAAATTTTATGAAAAATGTGGTTGCATTTTGGTAAATGTGTAGAAGTTTTTCATGAATCAATTTTGTATAAAATCGCATCATTTTGGATAATCTGTATGAAATATGCATTTAACTGACTCCCTTTACTTGCTTGGTTTAAACTAAATAGCACAGTCCAAACACATCTTAACGGTGAAAGCTTATATGAGTTTGGCCTAAATAAGCAAAGATAAATCGGGATGTTTGGCATCTTTTGAGAATTTGCCAAAAATACACATCATTTCACCCACATTTTTCCTAAATACGCATGAGTAGATCAAGAAATTAAAGCAAAATACATATCGTTTTGAAATGAATATGTATTGTTTATTCATTCAAACTTTTGTTTATGTACAAAAATGTCACCACATTTTTATTTTAAACATGAATCTTTGATCGTTTATTTTTTTACAATTGACAGTTAAAATTTATTCTCACTTTACACCTGTAACACTATTTTTACCTGATCTATACTAACATGTATATATACAAGCACATGTACGTAACACATGCTACATGCTACTAATTAAATACTTTGTATAAAATATTACTTTTATGTAATTTAACATTTTGGGTCGTGCTTGGTTTATTATTTCAGTGAAGTCATATTAAATTTGTGTATACATATAGGTAGATATACGTTTAAGAGTTATATATATATATATATATATATATATATATATATATAGCTTCCATTAGCAAGGTTTACTTATACGGTTGAAATGAAAATGATTTTTATTTTATTTTATTGTTGATTAGAGTTGAATATTTCTCCTTATTAAGTTTGTGTCATTCTTGTTTCGTAAGTTGATGTAAAATGGTAACCATACCCTTCTTAATTGATTTAATTGACTAACACCCATATTTCTAAAATATTCCCAATCCCATGACTTAACACACATGCATGATATGGATATGGTAGTGAATACGTTTGTATCCTAGCTTGCAATGCCATGAACATATGTAATGCTCCCTGACTTTTGTTATATATTATATTCTAACCTTTTTGTTGACCACTACACCATTCTATACCATTCTCATCTTTTAATAATATAACAAATTTCCAATGAGACTAATCTAAGCGAGATTTAATTTAAGACTATACGATAACACAAAATTTTTAGAAGTGTTATTGCATACTTGCATGCAAATGAGTTTCAACTTTTGATTTAGACTCTGTTTGGTAAAATAGTTAGCCAATCAGTCAATTTTGAATTATTTAACTACTATTAGCTAAATATGGGAGGTGGTGTAGTCTAGTGGCATCAAACCCTTCCCTGTATACGGGAGGTGGTGGGTTCGAGCCTCAGTGGAGGCAGGGAGGCAGGCGTTGCTGTCTCTTTGTGCGTAAACTACTATTAGCTATTTGATTTGATTAAAAAAATTAATATAAGTGTTTGATTAATCAGTTTTTTGTAACTCTAAAATATAATGTTAGAATTTAAAAAGCTTCCCAAGGCAACTTTTCTAATTTACTTTTTGAGAAAAAAAATTATACCAAACAGCTATAAGTTAACAGCTAATTTACCAAACACCTTTATACAATGAACTAATATTATTAACTAGTAATACCTTCTAATCTAATCAGCTAACAGCTATCAACTAACAACCATTTACTAAATAGGACCCTAATATTTAAGTGACTCATCACGTTCAATTTGAACTGCCAATTGCATTTTGATGTTTTCTATTTTCATAATCACTGTCATAATTTAACTATTTATCATAGGATTTTACAAATAAATTAAATGTATATCTGAATTTAAAATCTTCTTCAAAATTAATAATTTAAATCAAAATCTGAACTATTCAATTAACAAGAAATAATAGTTTTAGTGGTAACAGATGATCGAAGATCCAATCTCTAGAAGACTACGCGAAATTTGACGTTTCACCGTTTGTACTTTCTCCATGCAGATGACCTGTCAATTATAAAGCTTGCCAGGTTTAAATTTTAGGTATATATACCTTAATAAATAAATAAATAATTGTTTCTTAACTGACTGATTATGCATTCCTGCCCCCACAAATTTAAACACACTTTATGCACACATAGAGGTTTTAATTAGTTAGAGAAAAAATATTTTCAATTTTATAAGATAAAAGTTGAAGTCCGATGTTAATTATTTTATGAGTAATGCTAGATGCCCTTTAGGGGCGTTTGGTTCAAGTTATATAAGATAACTAAGGTTATATTTGCTTGGTAATATAAGATTCTCATGTTTGGTTCAAGTTATGTAAGATTCACAGGGAATGTAAGATAACCTCCCGATGAAGTTTTTAGCTATTGGAAGGGAATGTAAGATACACCCCGATTTCTTAGGTAATCTCACATTCCCTTATCTTATTCTTAATATTGAGCTTTTGGCATTTTAATCAATTTATCTTATTTCCGTTGTCTTATTTACCTAGTTCAATTTTAAACCAAACACAGTTATCTAACATTCCCAGTTATCTCTCATGACATGAAAATTACATATAATTGGCATTAAATGTTATTTTTATTTTGTCGTGGGCTACTAATTCATGAGAACCTAATGAATAGAAGTCACATCATGAGATAAAATAATGGAGGAAAAATTTAGGAGGGCAATAAATCATTTTCCTTATATTATTTATCTCGTATTCACATATTTTAATTTATAAAGTTATATTATCTGTCAAGGCCAAAAGTTTATCCGTCTGTCAAAAGTTATAACTAATAGTGAAGACGTAACTTTATTTTTCGATGGAAGGATCCTGAACTTGACCGTCCAAGCCGTCACACAACATTATTGTTTATATTTTTTAAAAGGCATTATTGATATATACCTTATTAATTAGTTATTGCAAATAGCGTAGGGATGGGTGTTTAATATATATTTGAGTACTATTGACGCTGTTATAATGCACCCGGGTGTCACTAGACCACAAGGTTTTGACATGGGTGTTTAATATATATATATATATATATATATATATATATATATATATATATATATATATATATATATATATATATATATTTGGTTCAAATGTGGCCATGCTCTCCCGTGTGGCCGTGCGGTCACACACCACTCAATGTTACGAAATACACCACTCAATGTTAAGAAACACACCACAATGAAACACAATGAAACACACCACAATGTTAAGAAACACACCACAGTGCATATTTGTGTGGTGTGTTTCTTAACATTGAGTGGTGTATTTTGTAACATTGAGTGGTGTGAACCGCACGGCCGCACTGGAAGGCACGGCCACACCTGAACATGACCCT
>CP025659.1:5251292-5285888 GCA_003576665.1 Ipomoea trifida | reverse complement strand
AGTGTTTGGTTAGGTTTGAACCGAATCGTGATCATCCATACATATAAGTAATAATTTGTTGGAGAAAAAAATAATGAAATAATTATTTTAAGGATAAAAATGTCTATTTAACATTTCAGGGGGAAAAAATGCCACTTTAATAACACAGGGGGCAAAAGTGCTATATGCACATAACTTAGGGGGAAAAAGTGCCATTTTCCCCCCTGTTGATAAATGGATGTTACCTTATTGAGTTAGAAGGTATAATATGACTAGTTGATAGCATTAGCTAACTGTAAAAAAGTGTTTAATAAATTAGTTAATACTTGTTTGGTATAATTTAA
Organism: Ipomoea trifida; assembly: GCA_003576665.1. Classification (NCBI taxonomy): domain Eukaryota; kingdom Viridiplantae; phylum Streptophyta; class Magnoliopsida; order Solanales; family Convolvulaceae; genus Ipomoea; species Ipomoea trifida. Next base: position 5,285,565 of record CP025659.1, on the reverse strand, counting down.
AATTTGTTTTGAATGACTTTTTGAATTTTAGTATTTTGGAGTTACAAAAAGCTAATAAACCAAACACTTATATTAATTTTTTAATCAAATCAAACAATTAATAGTAGTCAAATAAGTCAAAATTAAATGATAAACTAATTATTTTACCAAACAGGGTCAATGTATCATAATCAAAAGTTTATTTTGGTCTATAAAATTGATGGGCCCAATGTTTATTTTGGTCTATAAAATTGTTGGCCCAAAAGTTTATAGTTGATCCATAATCTGGAATTGGATTCTCAATTTCTCATTTTGCAGAACTCCTCTGATTGTGACTTGTGAGTCAAAAAAACAAATAAAAACCAATTTTTTTAAAATTTAGATACCCACTGCACTTTCAGAATCTACCTAAACTTCAATTCAAATATTGCATTATACAGAGAAATCTAAAAATAAAAAATAAAAAAAAATAAAAAATCACTCATTTGCAACTTGCAACTGGAGAAAAATATTTCAGAATTTGTTTATCAAACAGTTATTATATATAATTGTAGATTGAGTTAATTCTACCAGATAAATTATTTTTTGTGACAATTTTAAATTTAATCTCAGACTATTATTTTTGTCATTTATCATCTTAGACTATTTTTTTGACACTTTTAGTCATTGTCATTATTTTTCCTGTTTTAGTAAAGGCAATTTTGTTTCTTCATATGTTTATTATGTTATTTTTCCGATTTCAACCAATTTAATTAATTGGTTTATAACTTTAGATAACATTTGATTTTTAATAACTATATTTTTCAACCAGTTTTAGTAAAGTCCTAAAAACGCACTTTATGCACACACAATGATTTTAATTAATTACTTTGAGAAAAAGTATATTCAATTTTATAAGATAAAAGTTGAAATCCCATGTTAATTATATTTTGAGTAATGTTAGTAAACTCTCATATTTTTCTCCTTTAATCCATCTTTCATGACATCATAACATATTGATAACTAAATGATATTTTTATTTAGTCATGGGTTACCAATTCATGGAAGTCACATCATAAAGTAAAATAATGAAGGGAAAATTTAAGAGGGGAATAAAGTGTACCGTTTTCCTTATATTATTTATCATGTATTCACATATTTGTTAAAGTTATATTATTTGTCAAGATAAGTGTTTATCAGTACGTCAAAAGTTATAACTAGTAATGAATATGTAAATTTTTTTTAATATGTGCGTAGCAATCAATATTATGTTTCGATGACATAATTCTAGACTTGACCCTCTAAGCCGCCACACAACATTATTGTTTATATATTTTTTTACAGGCTTTATTGATATATACTTTCAAAATTAATTATATTCTTGCAAATAGCGTAGAGGATGGGCGATATATATATATATATATATATATATATATATATATATATATATATATATATATATATATATATATATATGTATGTATGTATGTATGTATATATGTATATGTATATGTATATGTATATGCAGGGCCGGATTTTGGGCTGTGCAAGCAGCCCAACAGCACAGGGCCTCAAATTTTAGAGGGCCCAGTATTTAATTTTTACTTATGCTAGTTAGTTAAACAAAAACAAAAAATAATAAGTTTACAATTAATTCTAAAAGACTTCAATAGGGGAATGGTAGAAAGACATATTTATAGTTTTTTATATTTGAGGTCAAGAGTTCGAATCTTGCCCTTTGCACATATTTTTTCTTTTTAAAAGGGCCCAATTTATTTACAAGAACAGGGCCACCAAAATCTAAAAACCGGCCCTGTGTATATGTATGTATGTAATGAAGTAAGTAAAAAGAAAAAAAAAATTATCCATTCACATCAACAATTTATCGAAAAACAAGACATGTCTAAGGGTGGGTGCTAAATCAGCATCCAAACCCTAAGTCATCAACACGCATGTCCATTAGAATAACGCCCAATCATGGTTACCTTTTTGCATTCCTAAATCCTAACTATATTTTAATATAATTCCTTTCCTTTCATTAGTTTACACGATAAATTGATAACATCATATTCACAATTCAATTAATTTAAACTCTGTTTGCATGTAGTCTTATTTATATTTATATTACAAATTGGTCTTAATAATGCGATTTAATTTGCGTGTAAATAATTACACAATGTCAAATAATAATAATAATAATAATAATAATAATAATAATAATAATAATAATAATAATAAGCGTTATTAAAAAGAAGTAATTATATATTGTCCGATAAGATTTAAAAATAATTCATAGATGTCTTTCATCGATTAATATCTTCAAACCTTAAAACTAGGGATGTCAATCTTAGCCCTAAACCAACGGCTAGCCCAATAAACCTTGAAAATTATAGGGTTAAGACCGATAAAATCAACCCAATAAAATATCGAGCTAAATGGGCTAGTCCTAAAAAGTTATTGGATTGAGTCGAGTTAGCCCGACGGGCTATCGGGCCAAACCATTAGATTATGTCATACATATATATATATATATATATATATATATATATATGTATGTATGTATGTATGTATATAAACAATTTTTTCAATCATTAATATAAACACATCAGGAGTTAATAATATGAAGTGATTTTCGGAGATAATCTTAGCTTTCCTTACCCTTTTTATTCATTTTGTCATTTTAGCCATTGTTTATCTTCTAACAATGCCAATTACCTTGTGGTCTAGTGGTACCCGGTTGCACCTCCACGTGAGAGGGGCTTCAATAGGTTGAGAACAGAGTCATACTCGAAAAAAAAAAAAAAAAAAAACAATGACATTTGGACTTTAACTTTTAATATTTGTAACCTTAATTTTGAAAATTATTGAAATACATAAAATTACCGTAATAATAGTATTAAATTAAAATAAGTAAATAATCATCATAGATAAAATAAAAATTAAAAAAAAAAAAAGAAAAAAAGAAAAAGATAACACATCAGCCAAACATATTTTATCTTCAAAATGATATTCATGAGTGAGATGGATGTGCTATAGTATTTATTGAAGTTATTGTAGTTATTAGCATTAGGCATTAGATACACAAAGCAATGCTATTTATCAAGTCCACACAAGTAAGAATTTTCCGATAGTTGTCCACACTTCACGAGCATCCTCAAATTTTGGTTTGGTCGACCTTTATCACTCTCTACCAACCGTACCATTCTCTAGCATTTGCGGGCGTTTCCACAGCTTCAACTCACCAAACAAATGAATTTTTCCTTTGATGATTTTTTAATTAATGTGACTGGATCATTTCCTCTTATGTCTCCTTCCTCTTCTTCCTCAATCATTCCACCTTTGCATTTGGCCGGTAAATGCTTACGATCCCCGGAAAGAAGAAGAGAGAATGCGACTCTAACAAAGCTTACACCTAGCTTCTTCTTTCCATCAACCCATAAAAATAAGAAAAAGGAAGAAGCGAAAGGATCGGACGACCAAGATCGAATTGAATCTTTTCGTATTTATAATAATATATATATATTTATAAGTAATACAAGATGAATGACTTATTATTCTCTAGTTCCTCGTTTAAACGTTACCAGGACGTTGAGAAACAGGTGGAGATGGATAACATGGAAGGCAGAATGCCGACCGGTGGAAACGAGACGGTTGACCTTGATAAATTTTTCGAAGACGTGGAGAACGTGAAGGGCGATATGAAGGGCGTGGAAGCAGTGTACAAGAGGTTGCAGGAATCCAACGAGGAGTGCAGGACGGTGCACAATGCCAAAACCATGAAGGATTTGCGGTCGAGAATGGACGGCGACGTTTCAAAAGTGCTGAAACAGGTGAAGGTGATTAAGGCTAAGCTGGAAGGGCTTGAACGGTCCAACGCTGCGTCCCGCCAAGTCCAGGGCTGCGGACCGGGCTCCTCTGCCGACCGGACCAGAACCGCGGTGGTTAGCGGGTTAGGGAAGAAGTTAAAAGACATGATGGACGACTTTCAGAACCTGAGGGCAAAGATGAACTCGGAGTACAAGGAGACGGTGGCAAGGCGTTACTACACCGTCACCGGGGAGCAGCCGGATGACGACTTGATCGACAACTTGATATCCAGCGGGGAGAGCGAGTCGTTCCTTCAGAAGGCCATCCAAGAACAAGGGCGGGGACAGATTCTGGACACCATATCGGAGATTCAAGAACGGCACGACGCCGTGAAAGAAATCGAGAAGAACCTGATTGAACTGCACCAGATCTTCCTGGACATGGCGGCACTGGTGGAGGCGCAGGGGCAACAACTAAACTCCATCGAGAGCCACGTGGCGCACGCCAGCTCATTCGTCCGCCGTGGAACCGAGCAGCTCCAAGAAGCTCGGGAGATTCAGAAAGAGTCCAGAAAATGCACATGCATCGCCATTATCCTAATTATCGTTCTCATTATTGTCCTCCTTTTCCCAATCTGGTCCAATCTCTTGATGATTCATTTGAGATAGATATATCGATTGATAAATAATCTAATCTATGGTCGTCGTCTTATGTATATTATATATTATGCATGTATATATGTATTCATCATCTGAAACGACTAATTACTGCATCATATCATCTATCATTACTTTAGTTTCTGAAGCTGTGGCTCGCATGCATGCAAAATCCCAACCTCACTAATCAATTCAAATGCATCCCAAGATTCTGGCTTAATTTAATGAATTATTCACATGTGACATGCCTGCCTGCCTGCCTGCACCAAATTCTGTCTAATGAAATGAAATGGACAAAAAGATATAATTCAAAGTCAATAAATAGTGAAATAGTTAAGAGAGAAAACAACAAACAGAGTCAGCATGCAGGAATAAGCTAAGCTCCAAGTGCTGAATTAAGCATCCGATTTAAAACCTTAAAAATGTTAGGTGTAAAATAATAATTTTAAAATCAGGTTAAACTACTTAAACAATTAAGTGAAAATTTTGGTTTTCAAAAAAAAAATGAAAATTTTGAGTCTTCCAGATTCTCAGCTATTTGCTAATTAATTAATGCATTATGCGCTAATTATTATCAGATCGAATAGGGCAATATAATGGACCACCCTACTCTATATGGCACTTCATTATGGCCTTTGGTAGCACAGCCAGCTCTAGCAAGAAGGGTCGGGGAGACATATTAGAAAAATCAATAGAGCTGTCGACCCGCAACTTGAGCCAAATATAATGATGAATATATAGGTGACCTATATATATATATTCCCACCATAACATCTAGGCCGTCGCCATTTCCTTTAATTTGTAGTCGCATGGCTCTAGTATATATAGCAGGTCAGCTATTCCTCCAACGTAACTCATATATGCATTGGAAAATACTATTGCATGTACTCCAGCTTCTACTTTTATATATAAAATTTTTATATAAATATTTTTGTTGAGCTCACATGAAAAAAAAAATAACATATCAGTGCTTGTCATAGAAGAGAGCACATATACTAAAATTTATATACATGTATTTGATATTCCGTGTCGTGGGCACCTCCCCATGTTTCCCCAAATGTGTTTTCATTTGTGAAATCTGATATGCTATATGACCTATACTTGGCTTAGGGTTCAAAATATATATATATATATATATATATATATATATATATATATATATATATATTTATTGCATCTAGTTCTAAGTCTCCTATTTAAGATTTGTTCCACTTAACTACTTTTGGTAAAGATGAATGTGTTGTACGTTTTCATTTACTCAAACACACCCATGTTAATTAATACGTGCCTATACATGATTCTACACATGTTGTTTCAAAATTTGTTGTCATTGTGCCTCATAGGCTAGGCTAATTGTGTTTGATCAATTATGTGTTCATATCCAATTGCCTATCTCAAATCTCAATCACTTCTTTATATTATGTTCTACCTTATTAGCACTTTTTAATCTAAATGTACTTGCGCTTTGCGCTCATAAATGTGTGTATATATATATATAATTTATGTTTTATCTTGTTAGCAGGGCTATTGATTATATATTCTCAAATAAAATTATAATTAAATTGAAATGATATCATTACGAAGGCTATGTTTGGCAAACCTAGCTGAAAAGGTAGCTGAAAGCTGAAAAGTAGCTGAAAGCTGAAAAGCTATAAGCTCAAAGCTGAAATCTGAAGAGCTGTTATGCTTAAAAGTGTTTGGTAAAATTAGCTTTTTGATATGCTGATAAATGTAAAAATACTAAAAAGGACATCTTCATACAATTTAAATAATTTTAAATTTAAATAGGTTTGTTTATATATTAAAATATAAAATAATGAAATCAATATATTTAAATATATAAAGTAAGAACATATATTTGAAAATATATAAAGTAAAAAAAATATTTATAATTCATAAGATTAGTTCATACAAAAATTAATATTCAAACATAAATATCAAACTGAAATTACAACCAAACATAATGAAAAGAAAATGTCAAAAGGGTTTTAATTGAGAGGGGTAAAGGATGTCATTTATTTAAAATAATAAGGATAAAGATGGAAAAAAGTTAAAAAGCTACTAGCTTATTTTGAAAAGCTACCCCAAGTAGCGTTTCAAAATAAGCTCTTATTTTAAGCTACTAGCTTATTTTGAGAACATTACCAAACAAAGCTTATAGCTTATTAGTAGCTTAAAATAAGCTATAAGCTCCTAAATAAGCTCTGCCAAACAGAGTAGAAGAGAAACAACGTTTGGTTAGGAGTGATGATTCTATAAAACCACTACTAAATACTTATCATAAAATGAAACTTAAATCATAAAATAAAACGCTAATAACACCCGGTATCCCGATTTACAGTCCCACATGAATGATGGGAGTGGGTTCGAACCCTCAGTGGAGGCAAAATAAAAAGTACTCCCTCTGTCTCATTTTACCTGTCCTTTGGTCAAATTAACTCATTCTTCATTGCTTATTTTCTTTAGTAATTTTTTATTATTTTTAAAATTAATTTTTTGTGTTTAATAGTACTTTTAATGTAGTTTCTAAATATATAAATTTTATATATTAATGCTAAACTTAATATTATAAAAAATTGGGTTAAAATTAGCTGCAGTCAAGCTTCTTTAAACGAATCAGACAACCAAAATGGGACGGTAGTACCCATTTTATAGCAATCTTCTGTAACCATCTCAAAACACATCACTTATTAATTTATTTTTAGGGTTATTCCATTTTTACTCAATTTTTCCGTCTTTCACCAAGAGCCCTTCTCCTGTCTTTTTCTCCCAATTCCTTCCAAGCTCTTCGACAATCGCTGTTGGTTTCTTAATTTTTACCCAATTTTTAAGACACGAGGTAGCGACAATCATTGAATCATTCATTCAAATTTCAAAGGGAGAGGAGATAGTATGATTTGAGCGTGTCTGTTGCAGCTATTTAATCTCCTAGGGAGGAGGAGCTGGTTTTGTACTACTTGAAGAAGAAGATCTATCACAGGGAAATTTTTATAATCTCCTGCTTGATGCCATTTGCGAGATTGCTAATTGAAGAGGAAGACTTGACTGGTATAGATCTTTTTCTAATTCTGTATCTATCTCTTTCTGATTATATGGCCATTGATTTGTGTATTAATTTTGAGAATGCTAGCTGATTTTCTGTCTGGATGTTCCTTGATAAGAAGGAACTCACCTGTGAATTTATTTATTTTTTGCTTGTGAGTTGTGATATTTGTTCATTCATACTCTTGAGGAGATTGGCGTGATCAATCTCCCTTGTATGTTTCAGTCAGTTTCCAAAGTGGTATACCTTCATTGCTAAGATAGGTATAAATTGTATAAGCAAACATTATCAGCTAACAATACTTAAATGATATTATCATTCACATCTTGGATTTTTGGTCCAAATTGTGCTTTCATTGAACTTGTTTTGTTTATAGTTATGTTAGGCCCAAATGAGACCTTTCTTCAAGAACTTATTAGGTGATGAAGCCTTATGCAAAAGAATAGTCTTTTTTTTTTTTTTTTTTTTTCAAGTAGACATGTATGTAATCCAATACTAAGGCATTAACTTTTGGGCCCTATGGTTTTTAATCCAATACTATGGTATTAAGTATCATTTGTTATCATTTATGGCTTTAAGAAATTGGGAATTAGATAGTGTCAAGGCCTCTTTAGTTCAAATAACCAATATTTGTGAATAATTGTATTATCGTATCTGCAATTTATGGAAAGAAATTGATGTTCATTTCATGATGTCATCTCTGACATAGTTTCTCCTTTCTCTGTAGTAATGCAAGTGATGCACTTGACAAGTTAAGGTTTTTGAGTGTGACTGAGCCTTCTCTACTTGGAGATGTTGGTGTGCTTGATATTCGTATCAAAGACAACCGAGACAATGGGACCATTACCATAATGCATGTGTTTTATAATACTTTCAATTTGCAGGGTTGCTTGGTTCAATAAATAGATGTTTCATTCTCTATCCATTTGCAATGATACAGGTATAGGAATGACAAGATAAGATCTCATAAACTGTCTTGGAACCATTGCAAAGAGTAGTACCAAAAAGTTTTTTAAAGCACTTAAGGTACTTCTGCTTATCAAATAAGTTTATGGTTGTTGAAATATTAGATTTAACTTTTATGAAGATCTTTTTAAGATATCTTTAGTAGCATTACTAAAGCACAACACCCCCTATCTGCAGGAGAATAAGGACCTTGCATCAGATAATGGATTGATTGTTCAATTTGGTGTTGGATTTTATTCTGCTTTTCTTGGTTGCTGAAAAGGTGAAGCAGTAATTTCATTCTGATTGGATGGTTACTATATCAATATCATATTGCTTGTTACTATTTAATCCCTACTGAATTCCTTATCATTATCCTCTTGTATGTATAGGTTGTAGTTTCTACTAAGAGCCCCAGGTCAGACAAGCAATATGTTTGGGAAGATGTTGCTAATAGCAAAAAACTCATACAAGATTAAGGAAGACCCTGAAAAGTTCCTGCGCAAAGGAACACAAATTACTCTTTATTTAAGGGTACTTATCTTCTTCGTCTTGACTGTTTTTATGACCTGAGTAGTTTTTATCAATGTTTCACATTCTAAAGATTGTATATTTCATTAGTATATCATGAATTCATGCCACTAAAAAAAATTATTTATCAGTGACATTTTATAGTCAGTTCCGTGCGAAATAGAAGTGAAGTCACATTGGATTTTTCTCCTGAGTGCTAATTATGAGTTTATTATCTAACTTTGATTGCAAGGAGTCAGTTTTCTTATAACATTGATAATAATCATAATATCATAAATGATGCAAGCTTATAGCTCAGTAATTTGTGCAAGAGGATGACAAGTATGAATTCGCAGAACCAAAGAAAATCCAAGATTTGGTGAAGACTTACTCACAATTTGTTTCCTTCCCCATCTACACTTGGCATGAGAAATCAAGAACTTTTGAGGTGAGTATTGCTTCTCTAGTTGATAAATTGTTTCCACCCTGAGTAATTCTGTGACTTGAAACCAAGAGTTTGAATTTAGATGCAAGGTTTAGGCATTAATTTTCAGAACTAGTTGGCAGGTCAAAGAAGAGGAGGAACCAAGGAAGGAGAAGAGAAATAGAGAATACTGAGGTTATCCAAAAGTGACACTCTGAATCATATTTATTTTTTTGGTTACCCGTAGTGTTTTTGTGAAGCTACTTATGTGTGCTTTTCTGTAGCATGTAACTGCTGAAGGCATGACTCTGGTTAAACAAGCAGAAGATGCTGCAAGCCATAAAAAGGTTTGCATTTGTAATCCTTCTTTATAACATTCTATATTCTGCACAGAATGTACTGTTTTTGAAGTTTGGAATTGTCAAATTAAATTATCTGCTGTATTGGAATGGTGTGTATAATTGTCTATTAAATGGCTGAGGAGAATAATTGCAACATTTGCATCTCTTATGGATATTTCTTTTTTCCTCAATTGAAGCATATTATATTCAAATTCTTAATCAAATTTCTAACTAATTCCTTTTTGTTATATACTTATATAAAATATCTTTTACAATTCTCTAATGATTCCTTTGGATAAATAAAAATTGTTTGACATTTTACTACCTGCCTATGTTCTAACTTATGTTGTTTTCATAGATTCTTTCCTAGTTTCCTTCATAATTAGAGAAAAAGCAGTTTTAGGGAGTGACATAATGATTTTTGGCTGCTTCTTTTTTATCCTCAATTTGTTATTTATCTATTTTTTGTGTACCACTATCTTTTCTTAAAGTGGGTATACAAGGCTACCAGCTCGGCGAAGTTTCTCTTTTCATATATACCTTGGCAATCTTATGTTTTTGTGTTTTTTGAATATATTTGAAAGTAATTGTGTGCTTTCATTTTGTCCCCATGTTTTTATTTATTTATTTAAATTTTAATAATAAGATTGAGCAATAAAAACTTCCATTGTTCTAAGTGTAGTGACTTTTCTTTTATAGGCAGACAAGAAAGATGTTGTAGGTATGCAGGAACAGGTACTCTTGAAGTCTTAATGATCTTTTATTCTAAAAATTCCTTACCACATTTCCTGATTTTGCACTAACTGAACAATATTTCATGTTTTGTTCCAAGTGATTGAGCTTCATGATAAATACTTGGCAATATGTTAATGACTGTTTTCAAAACCACTCACTGTTCCACAAGGTTAGTGAACTAGAAATCTAGAATCACTGTCATCATAATCTAGTCCCCTGCTTTAGTGTATTATACCTTTTTATATTCTTTCATCCCTCTCTGCAGGCACTCAAGGGTGTTGCTGGGAGCACAAATACTGAGCTTCTTGCCACCTTTTGCGACAACATTCTAAAAAAATGGGTGGATGTGAGAAATTGAGTGATGAAGCCATTGAGGAGACACTGGAGAAGGTATATTTCTTATTCTGTCTGTCTTCCTAACTTTTTATCATAAAGCTATAGCTAACAAATCTATATTTGCAGGTTGTAAAGCTGCTTGCATAGATAGGCGATAAGGACTTATTTGCAGAATTCTATAGGTAAGTTCTCTCTCTCTCCCCCCTTCTACTCTTTGGAACTTTTATGACTGAGATATGCTTTATCATAAAGCTATAGCTAACAATTCTCTTTCTGCTAATTTCACTACTGACTTCTATTATAAATCATGTGATTCCTTTCCATCTTTTTGGCTATCATTTATCAAGAAAGAGAAGTATTAGCATTAGTAGATAAAAGGAGAAAACTTCTTCATTTAGTTTGCTTTATAAGCTTCTCCGTGAATATATGATTTTTATACATTGTTCTTTATTGGCAATGACAGTACACGGGGAGATGAGAAAAAGAAGAAGGCCAAAACTGAAAAGTACAGGGACTGAGAATTAACGAAGTGAGACAAAGCCAATATGGTGGCTTTGAGCAATTATTTTTCAATGTATATATCGGATGAAGGGAGTGGTCATCGATCTTACGGGAGAATGGAAAGTAATATTCATCCTTTAGTCATAATGTTATTTTTTGCATGATATCATCCCATTTATATTTTTCATATGAAAAATACTAAAGTTATGTATGGAGTTTAATTAATATGTAGACTATTGTGTTTGAATATTTCTTCTTTTTTTTTTGAACGATTGTGCTTGAATATTATTGAGTGATAATTTGTGGCAAGTCTTAGTGACAACTGATTTTATTTTAAATCTACAACTTTAATAAGAGCCAATAATGTTAAACCCCTAACAGGAATTAAAAAAATGTTGGTATAATTATCTGCTATAACATATTATACTTTGTGTTCTCCTTATTGTACTACCTTGAATTAAATTCCTAATTTATCTTAATCTTTACTACTTTTACCATTATTCCCGTCAAAGTGCTGTCAAAATGCCGTTAAGTTAAAGTACCGGTGGCAATTCTGTAATTCAGCTTAAATTGATGGCAATTTATTCTCCTTCAAAAAAATAGATTAGGTCAGTAGGAATTGGAAGGCAATTTGATGGACTCTCATCTCTCTGCTGAGTGCTGCCGACTACAGCTTTCCAACTCTACGGACCACGGTCGGAATTGGAAGGCAATTTGAAGGAGTCTCATCTCTCTGTTGCCGACTACAGGTTTCCAGATCCACAAGCCGAACCACTCCTTCAAACAAATAGTGAAGAATTTGGAGGTTGGTGTGTGATCACTTTTTAATTATATTTGTAATTCGTAAATTTGTTTTAATCTTGCAACAGAATTATGTGGCAAAAAGTTGAGGATTAAATGTCATGTTATATACAGTTGTGAATAAGAAATTAGGATGACAAGTGGGCATCTGGGTTCATTAAGCACTTGGTTGGGGTTTTTGTTTTGGAACAAGTGATGTAATACGTTAGTATTATAGGTTAAATACAACCAATAAACTTTATCTCTGCTGACTACTTAAAGCAGAAGTACAAGCCGGTTTTGTTTTTTCTTTCTTTTATTTTCCTCATAAATATTGTATCAATGCATGTGCAATTTTGTTTTATTTTTAAATTCACAATTTCATATATTGCCATCACAAGTAAGGTATCAAGATTTTGAGTTGCTTGTGATTGTAAATCAGAAGGAAAAGATTCTGAGGATTCAACTGGTCAAATTACTTCCAAGGTTAGCTAACCTTTGATTTTCCGTATATTTTCTCTAATAATTCTCTGTTATTTCTGTTGTCTATTCTTAGAAATATGGGGTGATTATAAAATTGAACTCTGGTTCATTCTTATATGGACTATATTTAGCTGTAAAACAACCACTACAACACAATTAACCATGTAAAAGGATATCACACATTCACACAATTAATAATTGAATAATTAATATGAACAATAATATACACAAGGATTTCAAGTTTACATGTAATTACAGTGGTACAACATGAGGTGCCAGCCAATTTGGGTACTGATACTCTGATAGTGAAGTTGTAATTGAAAAATAAGTACACATGCTGATATTTGCTTTTATTTGTTATTATACTTGGTGTTTCTTCTGTTTTGCAGCTAACTATTGTGCTAAAGAAAGAGGACATGGACACACAGAATAGCAAATGCAATGAGCACTGCTATGCTGGAGGTTTGGTTGAGTATATGAAATGGCTGAATGCTGATAAGGTATGCTAATTTGCTACCATTTTCTTCCGCCTCTGTGCATTATTTGTTCTTTTTTCAAGTGTACTATTTTACGCTTTGCATCCTACTTTATTTATGTATTTATTGTCATGGACCTCTGACTCTTGCACTTTCTACATTAGGATGATCTTATAGTCTTTGTTTACACATAAATGTTTTTATTTTTATGAGGTGTGAATGTGCACATTTCATATTTACTTATCTAAGAGGAGTAAAAGAGGGTAGGATGGTGATGGTACTAATGATAAGTCTGGTAATTGTTTTCTGTTTTTGATTAATTTGTGTTGAATTGATAGCCTGTGACTGATGGGATTCAAATTGGGCTACTAATCTAGCATAGTTGAGTTTGTTGGACTATAGCTGTGTAAAGTTTTTACTTTCTATGGTGGCTGCAACTGTTGTATTCCTTTCAAGGTTCACACTTATACCAGAAGTGCATCCCTGGGTAAGCTAATTGTGTCACTGCAAATGTTGTCTGATAATTTGTATGGTGAGAGTGTGGATGTACTAATTTGGATCTTGAATTTGTAAAACCAAGCACTGCAAGATTACATTGGAATGTGTTTCTGTCATACATGACTTGCAATTAAGTAGAAGAGGAAGATCTTTGGTGGCTTTAAGGGAGAAATACAAGCATCCCCAAGGTATACATCTTTAATGTTCCTCCAAACATTTCTCAACTTTGTGGCCAACAGTTGTGTTATGTGATTGTCTGACTTGAATTTGATGGGTTTCTTGTAACAGTTTAAAAGCATTTCAGCACTGTTGTCTCCAGTACACATCCCAGATTCCTATTTTTAAGATCCAACAATGTAAGAACATGGGCTCGAGAATGAAGATTTGCATTATACCATGTAAAATGTAGAGTTTTGTTGAAGCCAGGCAGCGGGCAGCCTTGAGGTGTAGGAAGACTCTTCATTCCGGTGGCTGCTTGTTTTGACTTAACTTGATGTGTTTTAGAGTTTAGACAAATCTGGAATGAAATCATATACTTAAACAGTGCCTTAGTTTGCACAATCTACAGAATTCTTACGTTCAGAGTTTTTATATTTTATTATGATTCATATATACATGGGATAAATGTAAAATAGTTTACAGGGGGAATGAAGGATTGGGACAAACAAAGTCATTCAACTGAGTTTTCAAAAAAAAAAAAAAAAAAAAAAGTCATTCAACTGGCAAATACGGACTTTGTAGGATATAAAATGCGGGTCTGGTTTTATTGGGAACATCCCTTGATTAAGCGTACTAATTCCATCACCCTGAATTGACAACTCATGTTTCCCCTACTATATGTAGTTCTTTGCATGTAGAACTACATGATACTGTTGGTTTTATCACTTTTGACCGGTTCTTGATCTGCAAGCGCAATTAATTGCTTGAACGAAACAAAGTATTGTATATAAAGAACAAGTAACAAGAACGTAAGCAAGGATTTAAAGCAAGACAATACGTAAAAAAAATAATTGTCCCTTCAAGGTATTTATACATAAGTAGAAAACAAAAATCAGTCTAAATGTTGTTAGCAAATCAAGGATCAATTTTCTAAAACATATCTCTCTTTAGGTTTTTCTTCATAGAAACTCTTCCAAACATTTCTATATTGAAGTACTTATTTAAAAATAAACATTAGGCATTATTCTATTCGCGCAATGCGGGTGAAAAAATTAGATTTATTAGGATTCTATATAATACAATTATGTATAGATTCCTAGCTCAAAATTAGAATATTGAAGTTTTAATACAATTTTGTATAGATTCTATAATACAATTTTGTATCATATTCCTAACAATGAAAAAACTTGGTATCATATACCATAACGTCATTGCACGAATCATTCTCATTCACTACCACCAGTAAACAAGATGCAATAAAGACACAACCAACAAAAAGAAAACTCAACTTCACTAAAGATGGAGATGAAGAAGACAATTCCGAGCATCAGCAAATGCGCACTAAGAAAAATTAATTTACTCTACTCAAATTAGTACTCTTTATACAATTGTTTTTTTTCCATTGGTTGATTATGATAGATAGTCATTTATAGTTAGTGTTTATTTGTTTTACTTACTTTAGTTGTTATTTAGCTATTTACAGTTTCGTTGTCTTTTATTAAAATATATATAAGCATCAAGACTATTTCTTTTGATTTTTATTAATTTAGCATTTTTTAATTAATTTTGTTATTTTCAGTTTCTTTATCTTTTATTAAAATATAAGAGATTTTAACATTTCTCTCTCGCATATTATTATATGACTACTTTAACCAATTAAAGAACACTAATTTAAAGATACGCATTGGGCATTAGTTTAATCGCACACCGCGCGTGTGAAAACTAGTTTTTAATCTATACACTATTGTGTTTGAATATTGTTGAAGGTTATTATTTGTCAAGTACTAGTTATAATTGATTTTATTTTAAATTGATTGTGTATAATGTTTTTATTTGTGATTACAATGGAAATTTGAACCTGGAGATTTAGGAGAAAAAATATAATTAAATGGTGATTATACAAATACTCCGCATATTTTAGCGCCGATAATAACACTAAATTATAAAATTATTTTTTATTAACAACAATTAATAACCGTCCTATTATTTAAGAATATAAATAGATAAATAAATAAAATTAGTGACTGTTTGAATCGCCATCAATATCAGTAAATAATAAAATTATTTTTTTTGTTAACGACACTTAAAACCTGTCAATATTATTTTATTAAATGAATTAGCATATATATATATATATATATATATATATATATATATATATATATATATATATATATATATATATATATATATATATATATAGCGGTGGTTACTGAACCGCTGCTAAATAAAAATCTCTGCAACTGAATAAAATCGCCACTAAATGATTTGCGGCGACACACTATTTAGTCACAATTACATAACCATCAGGAAATACAAGTGTGGTGATTTTGAACCACCGCTAAATAACCTATTTGGTATAGTGTACTATAGTTATGTTCTAATAAAACTATAGTATATAAACATTATAGTTATGTTAAAATGAAACTACAGTATATACTGTAGAATTTAAATGATACTTATAGGTATGTTGTAATAAAATTACAGTGTATGTAAAATGAAACTGACTAGTAGGTTTTACATATTGAGTGTATATTCTCAAGTGAAATTATAGTTGAATTAAAATGATACTTTAGTTATGTTTTGTAATAAAATATATATATATATATAGGGTCATGTTCAGGTGTGGCCGCGCCCTTACGTGCAGCCGTGCGGTTTACACCACTCAATGTTAAGAAATGCACCACTCAATGTTACAAATACACCACTTATTGAGTGGTGCATTTCGTAACATTGAGTGGTGCATTTCTTAACATTGAGTGGTGTAAACCGCACGGCCGCACGTAAGGGCGCGGCCACATTTGAATAAATAAATAAATATATATATATATAATGAAACTGACTATAGTGTAATAATGTTTGACATACTGAGTGTATATTGTCAAAATAAAAAATAAAAATTGTAGTTGAATTAAAATGATACTTTAGTTATATTCTTTCAAAAAAAAAAAGTTATATTGTAATGAAACGACAATACATACAAAATAAAGCTGACTAGCAAATCTAACATATTGAGTGTATATTGTCAACTAAAATTGTAATTGAATTAAAATCATACTTTAGTTATGCAATAATGAAACTACAGTATATATAAAATGAAAGTGACTAATAGATCTCACATAGTAAGCGTGTATTGTCAAATGAAATTGCTGTTGAATTAAAATAATATTATAGTTACATTGTAATTAAATTACAGTATAATACGAAATGAAATTGAATTGCATACTTTATAGAGTTAATTCCATTTTTGGTCCTAGATTATAGGTGACATTCCACTTTTAGTCCTTTTTTTCAAAGCATCCACTTTTAGTCCTAGTATTATTGTGGCATGACCATTTATGGTCCTCCATCAACAAAACAGTTTAAATTTCATCTAAAACAAGAGCATTTTAGTCTTCAATTTTGATTTTGTTTCAAAAAATAAACATAAAAAATATAGCGGGTCAATCTACTTTGTATAAAAAGGATCAAAATGTCATTGTATTTAACGGCATTTCAATGATTTTCATGGTCATGCCACAATAATACTAGGACCAAAAGTGGATGTTTTTTTAAAAAAGGACTAAAAGTGGAATGTCACCTATAAATCTATGACCAAAAATGGAATTAACTCTACTTTATATATTGAGTGTATATTGCCACCTATATAAAATGAAACTTTAAGAACAATGAAGATAATATATATACCTGTTGTGAACCATAAATAAAAAGTATTTCGTACATTTTTAATATATTAAAAATACATAAAGTACATTATTTAAGTACTGAAAGTACATTATTTTATATATATTATCAAATAATGTACATTCAGTACAAAAATAACGTACTTTTAGTATATTAAAAATGTACATTATATTCATAATCCACACAGCTATGTGGACCAATAATTTGCCCACCAAAAACGCGACATCCAATTCTATATATATAATTTTAATATAGACAGTTATATTAGAATAATTTTAAGTAATTCCTCCTCACAAAGAGAGCTCACTTGCCACTTGAGCTACCCCACTGGGTTAAAGAATTAAGATTTATGAATACACGTAAGTGTAACTATTTGACGTAGCTCCGGTGTTCGCAATCTGGCCAGCTACTTGGCTCTGTTCACAAAGGAATAAAGGATACGGAATACGGAGTATTATTTAGACATCATCGTACTTCAAATATTTGTTCAAACAAATTAAATATTTTATAGGGTATACTCAACACAACCCCATTGATTTTTATTTGGTCTTATACCTATGGCCCAGATACACGTTCAGTGAAACATCGGAGGAAAAACACAACATTCTTTTTCAGTTGGAATTATACTAGTAGTTGACTTGGTTACTTAATACTCCTTCCATACTATTATTCAATTAACAAATTTTGATTGAAGTTATTAATAATTAAGGGTGTGTTTGATTGACAAGTTTTGGTATAAGGTATGGGTATCAAAGTGATTGTTATTGTTTGGTTGACAGGTTTTTAGAATATTACTATGGACTTGGAAGTTGGAATACCTATTAATTGAAAAATACATACCCTTATTAAATAAGGGTTTAATTTCGCTTCCTCCTTTCTTCCCCAACTATTAGTAATCATTCTCATTTCACCCTACTACCAAACATGCAAAATACTTTCACCAAAACCCATTACCCTTACCAAGTATTTGATACATACACCGATTCCCATGTGTGAACCAAACACACCCTAAAATTTTTATAATATTCTTTCTACTAAATTCCACTTTACATATCCCGTTTACTAGTGATGTCTCAAACTAAGAGTGTGTTTGGTTCGCACATGAGAATCGGAATTGGAATGGGTATCAAATACTTGGTAATGTTAATGAGTTTTGGTGAAAGTATTTTGCATGTTTGGTAGTATGGTGGAATGAGAATGATTATTAATAGTTGGGGAAGCGGAGGGGGAAGAGAAATGAAACCCTTATTTTATTAGGGAATTAGTTTTGCAATTAATGGGATAATCAAAACCCATAGTAGTGTTCTAAAAACATGTTAATCAAATAAATAGCAATGACTTTGATACCCATTCCTAATAGTTAAACCTATCAACCAAACACACCATAACTCTTTCTTTTTTGCTTATTAAAATATACTCTTATGAGGATCATGATTAGGTACGATGTATTGTCCTGTTCAACTCTTTGTACAATGATTTTTACTATATGTAATCCATTTTTATACTTCTTCACTTTTATTTCCTGACGTGGTAATGAATGATTAGTTATTTTTATTTTGTGAGTTTCAAGAAAAATGTTAACATCAACATTTTGTGGGACGGATTAGAGTAAAAATTGGGAATAGAATTTGTGAGCACAAGTAATATTTTTCTTTTACAATAATAGCGTGCGCATATATATATATATATATATATATATATATATATATATATATATATATAATGGAAATTTGAGGAAGATAAATTCATTGCTCACATTTGTTATTTTATTTAATTTCACATATTTTGAAAGAAACGATATAACATGAATTATAAATTTTTAATAATACACACACATAACTTTATAATAAAAATTACAAGTATTTGAATCTTTACGCTTACTATTCCTAACTTAATTTTTATCAACCAAACAATAACTTAAAATCAATATTCCAAGTAATTTATTTTTTCCATATAATTTAAGTTCAATTCATTCGCAATTACTTTTCATGAATTAAATAGGTCATAATTATTATGCTACACTAAATTTAGACATAATGTTTGTGTACGTTAATGTAATGTTGATTATTAAAAATATTAATTATTATAAATAATATTTTTTTAAAAGACCAAATTGACCTCCCTAAGTCAAACGCAATTATATATATAATATTGAATGCAATAAACCACTTTATGCTCTTCAATGGTAACTAAGCACCAACTCATTTTGCCAAAGACCTTGTAATTTAGTGGCACCCGGTTTACATTCTCATGTGGAAGGGAGTGGTTTCGAGCCTCAGCTAGTGAAGGAGGCGGCTAAGTACTAAAAAAAACACCAAGTCATATTACAAAACCTAAATTGTCGTTGATCATCTTCTCTTTAATTTGTTCTTTATTAATTACGGAGTCATTAATTTATTTTGGGAGGTTTAGAATTTATGACACTATATCTGGTCTCATTCAATTAATTGAAGTTTTAGCATGACTTCTCACCCGGCCTATACAGGTAAGCTGTGTCACATTTTATGTTTTTTATAGTAGAGTGCATATACTTATTTAAAATATCTCATGAATTTGTATTTTTTTTTTAAATTGAACATATTTTATATTCAAAATATAATGGGTACGTGGGATGGGATGTGCTACAATATTTAATTTGTTGAAGTTATTTTAGTTAACATTAGCAGGGATATGATGGCAACAGGGCGGGGAGTATACTCCCCGACCCTGTCCCCGGCCTCGGCGGGGAATTAAGCGGAGACGGAGAATCTCCATCCCCGGTCACTTCTTAGTCAACATCTTAAATTTGTGTAATTTTAATTTTAAGATATATATATAATTCTTAATTATATATATTATTCGGGGACGGAATAGGGCGGGAAGGGATATGATATTCCCGTCTCCGTCCCCAACGGAGAATTGAAAATTTTTCACATCTATGTCTTGGATCCCCGAAAATTTTCCTCATCTCCGCTCCTGTTTCAAACGAGGACGGAGATCCCCGTAGGGACGGGGCACATTGTTAAGATATGAATTAAATAAGTAGTACACGTACACAAGTAAAAATTATTTATCCAATGGATCTCCATCCACATTTCACGAGCATCCTCCAAATTTGGTTTGGTTGACCTTTATCACTCTTTACCCACCATTCTCTAGCATTTGCGTAGCTTCAATTTACCAAACAAATCATTTTTTTTAATGACACATTTCCTCTTGTCTCCTCCCTCTTCTTCCTCCATCATTCCACCATTGATGCTTACAATCCTCGGAAAGAAGAAGAGAGAAGGCGACTCCAACAAAGCTCACACCTTCTTCTTTCCATCAATCCATAAAAATAAAAAAAGGAAGAAGAGAAAATGCGATAAAGATCGAATTGAATCTTTTCGTATTTTACTATAATATAATATATATAGTTGTACGTTGAATTCATTCATAAAATAAAATTAAAAGTACAAGATGAATGACTTATTCTCTAGTAGTTCGTTTAAACGTTACCAGGACCTTAAGAAACAGGTCGAGATCGACGACATGGAAGCCGGAACAGCGGCCAACGGCGGAGGAGGAAACGAGACGGTTGACCTTGATAAATTTTTCGAAGACGTGGAAAACGTGAAGGGCGATATGAAGGGCGTGGAAGCAGTGTACAAGAGGTTGCAGGAATCCAACGAGGAGTGCAAGACGGTGCACAACGCCAAAACCATGAAGGATTTGCGGTCGAGAATGGACGGCGACGTTTCAAAAGTGCTGAAACAGGTGAAGGTGATTAAGGCTAAGCTGGAAGGGCTTGAACGGTCCAACGCTGCGTCCCGCCAAGTCCAGGGCTGCGGCCCGGGCTCCTCTGCCGACCGGACCAGAACCGCGGTGGTTAGCGGGTTAGGGAAGAAGTTAAAAGACATGATGGACGACTTTCAGAACCTGAGGGCAAAGATGAACTCGGAGTACAAGGAGACGGTGGCAAGGCGTTACTACACCGTCACCGGGGAGCAGCCGGACGACGACTTGATCGACAACTTGATATCCAGCGGGGAGAGCGAGTCATTCCTTCAGAAGGCCATCCAAGAACAAGGGCGGGGCCAGATTCTGGACACCATATCCGAGATTCAAGAACGGCACGACGCCGTGAAAGAAATCGAGAAGAACCTGATTGAACTACACCAGATCTTCCTGGACATGGCGGCACTGGTGGAGGCGCAGGGGCAACAACTAAACTCCATCGAGAGCCACGTGGCGCATGCCAGCTCCTTTGTCCGCCGTGGAACCGAGCAGCTCCAAGAAGCTCGGGAGATTCAGAAAGAGTCCAGAAAATGCACATGCATCGCCATTATCCTAATCATCCTTCTCATCATTGTCCTCCTTTTCCCAATCTGGTCCAATCTCTTGATGATTCATTTGAGGTAGATTTATAGATCGATAGACTAATGAATCGTGCAGTGGGGCCGGCCGGGTCTTATTATGCATGCATCTCAAATCATCTCATTATATTATAGATAGATGATTCATTACAGGCCAGGCCAGGGAGCGCAGCTGAGGGATTGGAACGAAATGGAATTGAATGAAGTTTCTCATCAAGCTAAGCTGTGCCTCCAATTCCAATGAAAAATCCCAACCTAACCTCACTAATCGATCAAATGCCATATGCAATGCATCCCAAGATTCAATTCTGGCTTTAATTAATTATTCATACGCGCCTGCATGCCTGCCTTAAATGAAATGGAAAATTAAAGATAATTCAAAGTCAAAATTAAATAAAATTAAGAGAGACAACTAACAGAGTCAGCAGGTCGACCGGCCAGGAATAAGCTCCGATCCAAACTAAGTACGTGCTGATCGAATCATCCGATTAAAAACCTTAATTAAATGCATGTGTATATTAATAATTTTAATTAAACTACTGTTCCAGATTCAATATGATTAATATCTTTGCTAATTAATGCATTATTATTTTTTTAAATACTTTAATTCAACAATTTTTCTATAATGGCATAGTAAGGTTTTGTAATACTGGATAAAAAAAAAAAAAAAAAAAAGTTCACACCACAAAAATACCATGGAGATAATGAAATAAACATTACATAAGCAAATTAATTAAATAACTCGATCTAAAGTAAATGGGTAAAAGTTTGTGTATTGAGTAAGCATTGCCTTCACAATTTTTTTTTTTTTTTGAGTATTATTGACCTTGTTACATGTAGTATTTGTTCATATATACTTTTTTTAAAGTATTAAAGCCAAACAATTCAAGTCAATATTGCTTCCATTGAGACTTGAACTCATAACCTCTCATCGATGAGAGTCACTTTATGTCACTTGATCACAAGCTCTTCACAAAATTAAGAGTTTTTAAAATAGCTACTCCCGTCAACATTTAGTACAAAATATTATCTCCTCTAACATAAATGACTTAGTAGTTTGGTGGTATGGAATGTTATCTCTTATGTTATAAGCGATGTAGTAGGTGGAAGGTTTGATTCGCTTGGACATCACATTTGAATCATTTTATCATATACTAAAAACCTACTGCTCTGTGACCGGCTTCTCAAATCCCTTCAGTACTCCTCTGTGACCGGCTTCTCGAACCACCTCGCACCTAAAACTCGAATCCCTTCACTCCTCAACTTATGTTAATTGTTTTCCCTCTAATTAATCTTATTTTGATTATTAAGTAATGCTTGCATAACTTTTGAAATATATAATAATATGAAACAAACTCGTATATTTTCATACTGTGAAATAAATTTATGATAGTGATAACATTGACTCTATATATATATATATATATATATAATGGCAAAAACTTGTGTGAGACCGTCTCACCATGAGACGGGTCGGGTCGGGTCGGTTCAAGATGCAAATGTAACACTTATGTGCACAAATGTCATACTTATATGCTCAAATGTAATACTAATCAGGAATAAAATTTTTGTTACTTATAAGGGTAAATGTAATACTTTTAAGGGAAAATACAATACTTTTACATTTCGATTTAAAAGTATTATATTTGCCCTTATAAGTAAGGGGCACTTGTCAACATTACTTATTATGAAAAATGTATTAATTTTTCTCTTATAAGTAACAAAAATTGTATTATTAATTAGTATTATATTTAAGCATATAAGTATGACATTTGCACATATAAGTACGACATTTGCATAGTGCTTTGACCCGACCCGACCCGTCTCACGAATAAGGATCCGTGAGACGGTCTCACACAAGTGTGACCCATATATAATTATATATATAGTGTGGAATGGTTTTGTGATGAAAGTCATAGAGACAGTACGTGATAGCATTGAGGTGTCAAATTTTTTTGTGCGCACGGACACATATATGAGATGGTATTATGGGCTCGGGGGCTCGGGGCTTATGGGGTTGGCAGGGATGGAAACCTAAAGTTTGAAGTTTCAAACTTTTGACTTGTTTTGCTATCTGATCTTGTTTCAATGTTTCAAATAAAGTTGATAGATTTCTGTTATTGGCTGGGGTTTAGTTTGATTTCTCAACGTATAGATGTAAGACTCAGGTCTTTATGAGCATGGAAATTGAATTGATTTGCTTAGATGCTTTTTATTTTTATTTTTAATACAAAACAATAAATTATGTGTAAGAGTACGTATTTTTACAATTTTACTAATATATATTCTCTTAAAAATACTAATACTCCGTAATATTTTACTAATCAAAACACATTTATTGAAATCTGATATGATATTCAAACTTATGAAATTATTTGGACAAGTCGAGGAAATTAATTATATATTATTACATACGTACATGTAGGCTCCAAGTCGGAGCTATAGATTTGACCAATAACCAACTTCCATGATAATATGGACCAATTCAACCATAGTCAGCTGTGTAGATTACATTATATTGACTATGTGGACCAATTCGAGACCTTGTAAGTATTGGTTTATAAATTAAAATTTGTTTTTAGAATGTTGTACTTTTGAAAATCAGTTTGGCCGACTAATTTCCGATGCAGTTCCGACTGTGGGTTTTCGTTCCCACAGCTGGAAACCATTCCAAATGGCGAGATCTGGAAAGATTTGCCACTGAAAAACAAAGATTTATAACAGAAAAAAGAAAGGAGGGTAAAGAAGATGGCAAGAAGATGAAGATGAAGCAACTGATATAGCAAGAAGAGGTGAGAGCAAAAGAGGCGTAAGGGCTGCTGGGTTGGAAAACGACTTCCCAAAAAAATGGGGAAGTCATTTTCCCAAAAATTTTAGCTACTTATTATTTTCTATTGACTTAAAATTTTCTTCCTTTACCAAACACCGGAAATCATTTACCAAGTTTCCAAACACACCATAAATTTATGTTTGGTTTATTTACTTAAAATGCCAATCAACATACCCCGCGCTGGTACTATATATACGGAGTACGTACAAAATATCTAAGTCATTACATTCAAGCTAGCATTTAATTCACATGATATTAACAACAAATTAAAGAAAATGGGTTGCTTGGCAGTAAGTGCCACAAATTAAAGACATGCATATATAGTAATGAGTTTGGAACATTAGCAAACTACATTATATTGATAAATTAAATTACACAGCGTATGGAGCTGAGTGGGTAAATAGAATAATTATAAAGGTTGCATGATGCCTGCCACTCTGCCAGGCATGGATGTGGGTATATATGTAGGACAAACTGTTATGGAATAAGGTTGTGTTTGGTAACCCATAAAATGACTTCCATAAAATGTTTTCTGAATTTTTTGTGTTTGGCAACGTCCGGAAAATGTAGTCAACGGAAAATGTTTTCCGTTGACCAAGGGAAATCAGTTCATTTTTCCGGAAAATGACTTACGGAATTTTTTTCCGTAAGTCATTTTACGAAATCACCAGAATAGCTGTTTTGCATGTTTTCAACCAAAAACAAACCATATCATCCATGACCATGGACCAAGGAGGTGGGGAAACCGCCGAAAACCTTTGCTACATTTTTTTTTAAAATTTTTTTAATTTTTAATTTTTTTATAAATTCTATTTTTTATTAAATACCATTAGTTTAATAACTATTATAATTTTTTATATTTTAAATAAAACAATTACAATGTTTAATTATACAATTTTATCCATTTTCCAGAAAATGAACCAAACACACAAAGACAGTTTTACATAATACATCCAAACACTGGAAATGAAATTGTTTTCCAGAAAATGACTCATTTTCCAGAAAACATTTTCCAGAAGTCATTTTCCTTCTTTCCAAACGGACCCTAAAAGAAATAAGGTGAATGTCCAAAGAGAGAATTGAATCCAAGATTACTTGGTGCAAAAGAAAAGTCTTATCAACTAAGCTATAGATACTATTATATCATTACTGACATGTAGTAAGTATTAAACGCAAAGGCTCAACATGCAATCAGTTCTCAAGTTCCAAAAAAGTGATGACTTATGTTGTTGGGAATCAAGCACACGTCCTCTAATACATACTCAAATTTTTCAGAGAGTTACACGCCACCTTAGCTAATCTAGACAGTTATCTTATTCTTGTATAAATTGTATTTGTTTACTCCACATCCTGATGCTATATAAACCCACATCCCCTTTGTACATTATATCAGTGATCATAAGTGAATATAAGAGAAATGAATTCTCTATTTTACTTAGTACCTTTATACTGTTGGTCTTACTATTATTATTATCATTATATTAGTATTATAAATACTATAGTTCCGATCAAATTCATAATACAAACAACAATATTATACATAATGCAATTCAAGATGTGATTTGCTACATTATATATACTAGTATTCGACCCGTGCGATGCACGGTCATTATATTTGGCATTTGAATATTTCAAAATTTGAGTATATTGCACCTCAAAATAAATAAAACGTTATAGATTCAATATTAAAAAAAAAAAAAAAAAAGATACGAAGTAGGTAATTTAAAAATTAAAAATTTCATTTGATACAAATTGTTAAAAATTTCTTTATATACAACATTTTTTGTCGTACTAAGAGACTCCCCATTTTCACCACAAATCAAAACTTTTAACCCCCTTGGTACAAAGCTCAAATATTTGGTGCATTACCTTGAGTTACGCAATTAATTGGTGTATGCATTAAATACGTCTCTGATGTAGACAATATTCGTTTCAATTTATTATTATTGCTTGATTGGACCTGGTCCAGTTCCATCTTCTCATCTATAAACACATAATATTCATGTTTCGAATACACCATAATTACAAATATATACGTAATTCACAAATCTTCAATAATAAGTATGATACTTGTAAAATATATATACATTAATATGTCTAAAATCAATTGTAATCATACATATGCTATTTATAAATATGGCAAACAATATAAAAAAATTGAGTCCAAATGTTGTAATTTGCAGCCTGCTTACTTAGCCCAAACGACCAGCCCAAATCTTTGACCCAAACCCGAGCCCATTACTCATAGTATATAAACAAAAAGCAAACAGTGAACCCTAACCCATCACACTCTTCGTCTACCACTCAGTCGGGCATCGTTCTTCTCCTCCGCTCTGTAGACTTCATACACCACCGCATAACTCCGGACCGTCGGACCAGACGTGATTTCGAAGTAGTCAATGGCTGATCGTAAGTCTACTCAGTCGCTATGGTGTTCTACGGATCTCGATTCCTTCCAATCTTCAAGTCCTAACTACTGTCATTAGTAGGAGTATCCATTTCAACGAAATCGTCAAAAAGTTCTAGTGGTAAGCGAAGTTAATTTATTTCCGGCGATAAGCATGTGTCCGTTTCGCTAAATATCGCTTTTATTTAGGATTCACTGAATGTTTACATGCATATCATATATAATGTATTAATCCTAAACTGCCATTTATGGTTGTAATGTTGCAGGTAATACATGCGGGATTCATAGACTTATATCAATAAAATTGAAGCTACCGAATGGTTGAAATAAAATACATAGCAGGTATACAGTATATTATACTACTAAGTAAATGTACATGTAAGTTACTTGGACTTGGCGTTTGTTGTTTACGCTTGGCGTTTAGAGTTTGTGTATTAAATTTTAAAATTTTAAGTACTATGAACTGTAGTTTAGAGTAAAAAGTACTAAAATGTGCATTTCAGTTCAATACAAATGACTAAAAATTTGCATTACATTTGAAAGCAAAGTACTGCCAAATTGCATTAAATCTAATGCAAAATTGCATCACATGTAAAAAATGACACATTCCAAATGTGAAAAGTAAATATTGATAATATCATAATGAAGTAAAATAACCAAAAAAAGACGAAAGAAATGTGATTGGTAAATAACTTGTTATAGCTTTATTCTAGGTTAAGTATATCAACCTTGTGTGCTAGGCTGCTAGCTCTGTCTGTTTGTCACTTTTTTTTTCTAAGCTTGGAAAATTGACTTAGTTAACCATAACAGTGAGCTGACTAAATACTATCCACATTTGTAGTACCAAATAATATATGTGGTTACGTGTTATTTATCTTGAATTGATGTTTTAAAAATATAATATAATGCCGAAATCATATTTTAAAGTTGAAATCAGTTTCATTTTATTCATGATAATCACACTGTGAATGAATAGAGTCCACCACAAACACAGTAAATTAAAATACACAGAAGTAGCATGTATACACTTAGTCATCTTTCATGTAAAAAGAAACAAATTTTATAAGTCTATATTCCAGGGACTTGATTTTGTCTTCAACAATTTCTTATCTTTAGTTGAATGCCTGTAGGTTGCACTGCATAACTGTTTATTTGAAAAACCCGGAAATGATAAGTAAAGAAAGAACAAACACAACACCTGGATATTATAAAGGCAGTAACATAGATAATAATAGAAAACAAACACACTTAATGCTGTCAAGTTTTCACATAGGACACAAAACAAAGGTAAATACAACACAAAACACAACATTAATTTGTTCAATATTTTTTCACATAGGACACAAAACAAAGGTAAATAGCATCAAATGTAATTGAAAGTTCTTTAGGCAATCTTCTCCTTCTTAATGCTGTCAAGTTTTCCTTTCTTCATTTGCTGAGTTGAAGAGAATTGGTCCAATAGAGACCTTTTACTTAAAGAGCTCATCTCCTAATTCCCTTCTGGCTTTCTTGGTAGGACAATTTTGTTAGGACTATCAACTTCATCAGCTCCTGATTCATCCTGCATGATTTGTAAACATTAGTAAAATGAACAGATATATATATTCAATTAAATTTGGAATATATTTTGGGTAATATTACATTATCTGTCTCTTCATCCCTATATTCTTCAATCATTTTTGAAATAGGATCCTTCTCTTGATCAGCCCCTCAAATGCAGAGCAATATGCAGCAACTATGTTCTCATCATTTAATATTTTCATCACAGTAAATGCATAGCCATAATTCTGTTTGGTGTCTTTCTTAATGTTAACCTTGAAAACCATTGCCTTACCAATCAAGGTCTCTAACTCAGTAGGAACATCTACATTCTCCTAAAAGTATAAACATAAATCAGTAGTTAGGAATATAGTAAGAACATTAAAAAAAGATTAATAATTAATGTACTGATGTCTTAACTTACATGTTCTTAGCTAGAATACAAACAATCTGTTGTCATGCCAAGTAGTTCTGTGCACTCCCTATCCCACAGTAGGAAGGGAGCATCACTACTTGCATCTGCAACCCTAACAACTAAGTTATATTTTATTGCCCCATTTTGCCATTTGCGATCACACTTCTCACAGTACATTAGTCCATTTTCAAATTACAGCTTTTTATTACATCCTTTTGTTTTACATGATATATAGTACCATTCTCCACTGCTTTCAATCCCAGTGATCATTGCAGGAACATAGAAATCTCCACTCTACAAATGTTAGCAGAGGGCAATAAGAAAGAATTACATATTATTTATGGTAGAAATTTGAGTATTGAGCATTACATATTATTTATTATAAGAAATTTTAGTATTGAAAGATTTGAAGATGAACCTTTGTTTGCTGGTACAAATCTGCAATAGTAGTAATAACAACTGATCCAGATATGAAATCTATTAGATCAGTGCTTTGTGATACAATAGAAGTAGTACTAATACTCCTCATAGGAGTGCTTTCCTTACTTAACCTGTTACATCACAGTACATTGTTAGTCATTTGAACATTAGAGACTACATAAATGCTTAAAGTTTCTGATCACTGTAATAAAGTGTAGGAAATACATAATTACTGCACATATTATACTTACCTCTTCGTCGTGGAAGAGACATTCTTTGCTCTTACTTGTTGCTCGTCCACATAATTCAGGTACTTCGTACTTTCTCACCAACCGCACTCTTATTGCCCAACGGGTGTGGATAGGGCTAACCTGTGAAGCAAGGACGTATTGAGAAGACATTTCTAGCTGAATTCGCAGAGTTCCTACCCTCAAAAGTTTTAGTTTGTGCTTAATCCTCTCAGAGTAATGTACTATTTATAGTCTAATTGTAATTGTGACCTCAAAAGTTTTAGTTTGTGCTTAATCCTCTCAGAGTAATGTACTATTTATAGTCTAATTGTAATTGTGATTGTCTGCCTGGATAATTATTGTTTTTTGTAATTACTATTCTTGGGATATTGAACAGTTTGTAGGCAGGTGTTAATTGAGGGACTCTATGTATACTGCATTTATTATTTTGCTGATATTTGATTTTGAATTATAAACACATACTGTATTGTAAATTGTATTGTATAACTATAACTATTAAATGTAAAACTGAAGGGGCATATGAACTGATAATGAATACAAATGTTTTGAAATCAGAAGTTATCTTTAAATGCAATTGAAAAACGTGGTCGGCGCATTTACTCGTGTCCAGTATCCGAAGCCATTAATGTTAATCATTAATGTGCAGTATATATATATACAAAACTACGTTTCCTATAGGCGGGAAACAATGATTGGCAAAAACATTTTGCTATTATATAGAGTATGATATATATATATATATATATATATATATATATATATATATATATATATATATATATATATATATACTAGTATGTTACCCGTGCGATGCACTGAATAACTATTTAAAATATTAATTATGTTATGTTATTAAAAATTATTAATAGAATTAAAATTTATATATATAATGGAAATATGAGATTTATTTATTTGTAAAGTTTTATTATAAAGTTATGAACATAATTATTTGTAATTAAATAAAAATTGATATTTAAGGTGGGTAATTACCATATGAAATAAATTATATTATGAATTTATTACAAAGAATTTAAAATTAAAATTTTTTAAGGACTTAGTATACTACATTAGTACATTAGTATTTGAATTGTATATATACCATCCACTATGACCTTGTTCGGAATCTATTTAGTTACAATTACCTCATCAAAAGAACACTCTATATCTCAACAATGAGATGATGATTGAATTCCTCCTTTGATTGTTTCTTTGTTGGTTCTTAATGTTGAATTGCAAGAATTATATCTTTGTCTCTTATAACCGAAGAATGAAAATAATAAATATAGGTGGACATGAAAATTTTTAAATTAAGGAATAGTTATAAAATTGAGCTCTATAAATTAAACAAACATGTAATTTTTAAAATTGATTAGTTTGTGATATTAATTACTATTCCTTAATTTTGTTGACTAAAATATATCACTTATTATGTACTAATCATTTTCCATTACGTTCAGTGTAGTGCTAAGTGATTCTTGAAATATACCCTACACCTTATGCGTTACATCTAAGCATTTATATTTTCTGTCAGGAGTTATAATGTTCTCATCACATATTGAAGCTTCATTTTCTAAAAAAAAAAAAAAAGGAAAAAAAATGAATTAAATAATATTCTCTTATATTAAAATGATATAATGATATTATATTATTTTTACAATAATATCAATGACACCTATTTTTATTGTAATAATAATAAAAAATCAATTTGACTAACACAAATAAAAACTATTATTTGTATACTATTCCAAACACAATGAAATTCTAAATAAATAACAATGCTAATCCGCATTAATACAGTGCACATATGCTTGGTTTATATATATTTATTTCATATAGTGCACCTATGCTTGGTTCCGTTCCTTGCTAATTTCACCAAGTGGAGATGGATTATATCATTATAATAAGACCAATTTAATTAGCAGGATGACGCTAGATGACAAATGCCATAAATGATGTTGAAGTGGGTGCCGACATGCAGTCGTGATCCTCATCCATTTTCTTTCTTTTTAAATTCTTTTTCTTCATTCCAAAACCTACCACACTCGAAAACTATAAAACATGATTATTGAGTTCTTTTCAAGTGGGTAAGAGAAAAAGCTTAAAGATGAGTGAGAGACTGAGAGCCATGTTAATTTTGTGTTGATTTTGCCAACACCCATTCTCTATTCCCCTAACCTCCTCCACTCTTTTTTTTTTTTTTTAATTCCTATCCCCACTAAACATCAATAATATATACTCCGTATTTTAATTGTTAACAGCCAACACTTCCTAATTTCGTGAATCCCTTTTCTTCATCTTCAATTTTTCTTTTTTCCCAATGCTTCACATATTCCAACTAACACCCATATTCAGACTTCCCCGTCTTCAAACTCGATCTTGTTTCTTTAATTTCGCTGGAGGAGGACCTATGACCGCCGAACATCCCCAACCACACTGCCGGCTATCAACGTTGGTCGTTGTCGCATCAGATGTCGCCGGTAAGCTGGTTTGCTTCGCCACTGCAAAAATCAAGCATCCAAGAAACAATTGCAGTTACTTATTTTTTTCCTCTCTTTTTCGTTAATTTTTTTGAATTCAACTACTCCTTAACTTTTTTCGTGCAGATGCAGTATATTATGAAGTAATTTCTGTAATATAAAGCTTTAAATTTCCTATTCCAAGAAGTGTTTGTCTATTCACAAAAAATTGTAGATCTAAATTTTAGTGTTTAAGTTTAGAACAGATTCCTTGACATGACTTATAAGGAGGTCTATAAGAAAACTAATTCTTTTTATTTATCTAAAAGTTGTTGCTATATTATAGTTATAGATAGATAGATTTATCTAAAAGTTGTTGCTATATTATAGTTATAGATTATATTGCTTGGTGCAGATTAGGCTGCACACGGAATGTCAAACCCATATCTGCACGGCGGATGCAGCCACAAAACTACTCAGCCCAAAAACGACGTCGTTTTGGGCTGATATATATATATATATAAATTTTTTTTTAAACTTCTCACCATCTTATTCGCCTAATTTTAAGAATTCTTGTTTGCCCTAATTTCACCGTCGACGCCGCTGGTTGCCTCGCCCACCGCCTCGCCCACTGCCCATAGCTTTCTCTGCCGCCGTCGTTGCTTGCTTGGCTTACCGCCTAGGTTAGATAGTATATTTGATTTTGGTAGTTTATTCGGGGGTTTTTTAGTAATTTAGTAAATTATTTAGTTTTTGTACACTTTCGTAGTTTATGGCGGATAGATTTTTATATTTTAGTTATTTTGGGTCTTTAGTTTTTTTATATCCATGTTTATAGGAGTGTGGGGTATAGATAGATATACTTATGAATCACGTACGTCTGTTTATAGGGTAATATTGAGCAATATATCAGTTCTATCTATTAGGATACGTATGAGTATGATTCCCCAGTACCTTATGTTAGCACCATTAGTTTTTATAGGACCTTTACTTTTAGAGTCGTTTGAGGTATGGGTTGGATCCTCCTTTTTAGCTGTAGGTATAGGTAGTTTTCTTGCGTTTGTCATCGTTTGTTTTGTTACACCATGGGTCATTCCTCGTTATGGAAGGCGTGTGGTGACAGTTGTGTCTTTCACGGTCATCGGTGGATTGCAGGTAATTCATGAAGTTTAGTTTATGTATTATTTTATTATTTATTAAATTAATTTCATACTGAACTAATATATTTTATTGCATTGCAGTGGCTCCTTTTCGTGGCTTCCCGGATTGCATTCACCACTGAATATCACATACATGAGCCATTCAACACCATTGCAGGCATAAGTGTTGTGATGATTTATGTCATGCATGGTGCGCGAATGGTCCTCATGGATTGACGCCATGAAATATCCTATTGTGGCAGATAGGGTATGCCGGGCATTGAGGTAGCCTTTCTCACTTGTCATCCACTGTTTTTTCCTTATTTTGCTTCAAAGTTAATTTGTTTTTTAGGAAAATGGGTCTTTTTATATATGTGTTTATTAGCATCGGTTTATCCTGGAATGATTTATTTTCTTGTAAGCAATGAATTGTAATACTATAACACTTAAATCTTATTATTATGAATTGAAGTAGCAAATACCATTCCTAATTTAATTTATTTGCTTTGATTTAAGAGTCTGTTGCTTCTTCGAACAAGAAAGACGCGTACCCAAATGCGCTGAAGTTTTAAATTTCACCATTGAACCAATTCATTTTTATCCACAACAAATATAAAGATATATCATCATCACGCCGGTGCTGATTAAGTATATAATGTAGTTACTTAATTGCAATGCAACATGCAGAAGGATCACTTCTAGGAGTATGCCCTCAGTTAGGACACCAAAAAGGCATTCACGCATTCAAGCTTGAAAATTTATTGCTCTAATGGGGGTTTTCAATATTTCATCTATACCAACATGGCTACAGGCATAGGAAAAGGTCAACTACAATATTCCCTCTATACTTGAGTTCTCTAATGTTTTTAGGTGAATAACCAGAAACAAAAAAATTTGTAATAAATTACCTCACACCACAAAGACTACACTAAACATAAGCTATATAAAATAAAAATTAAAAAAAAAAATCCGTACGAAGTTTTGTTCACGTGCAATTGTCTTCAACACATTCTTTGTCTTTACCTTCACGTACCTCTTTGCATATTCGTCTATAACAAAAGAAGAGTATTCATCATTTAACACGTCACACTGGTTTTCATCAACCATATAATTATAGTCAATTTATCCATAACCTCTATATGTAGA